>JAMWET010001322.1:0-10000 GCA_024036415.1 Prochilodus magdalenae
TCCCCAGCTTAATTTCAGAATATTTAGAAGTTATGATTTGTTCAATTTCTTGAAATACTTTGTGATGATATAGATGCTAGATGATACTTTATTTTCCTGCTGATTAGCACCGTAGTGTTTCAAAAAACCCAGACCATATAAAAAGCGCGTTGTGTTTGAAACCTATGTCCGGCGTAGTTTTTATGTACTTAACATCTAGTGCGGGTCCTATCGCTGGATAGTAAATAAATATATTATAAAATATATCCCACTTGGTAGTGGCAGAAATAAACCTGGGGGGGGGGGGCGGGGGGTGTATTTTAATTGGGGGGGGGCTTATTCCAAAAGTTGGGACACCAAACAATTGTGAATAAAATTATTCAATGATGTGGAGGTGCCAACATCTATTTGTTACAGAAACCGAACAGACCAAATCACAGAATCAAAGTTTAAACTGAGAGAATGTATCATTTTAAGGAAAAATATGTTGTTTCAAAATTTCAGGGGCCCCGTCAACAAAATGGAAAGAAGGAAAATTGAGCATATAAATGAACAGCTGGAAGACCAATTAAACACTAATTTAGGTCAATTGACAACACTGATTGTGGTTTATAAAAAGAGCTTCTCATAGTGTCAGTGTCTCGTCTGAAGCCAAGATGGTAAGAGGATCACCATTCCACGCATTGTTGCGCAGAAAAAAAGTGCAGCAATACCAGAATGGTGTTACCCCAGCGTAAAATAGCAACGACCTTTAAGTTAGTCATCATCAACCGTGCATACATCATCAAAAGATTCAGAAGAATCTGGATAACCCACACTCGCTGCTGGTAAAGGGTCAGAGGCCGTAAAACACTCTAGATCACTGCATGCTCGTGATTCTCCAGCGCCTTACAAGGCACACTGACCCACCCTCAAACAGGACTGTTTGCACACTGTCAAGGAAATGAGACAGAATGGGTCAGGAAGTACTATTCCAGATAGAGGCAATTAGGTAGTGAATCCAATCCCACCGTAGAGTATACCGCCATTGCCAGGCCCTGAAACTCCTACAGTGCACAAAAGATGAAATCCATTTGATCAAGCAAGCTACAACAGCTCGAAACGTTCTGCACTGGGCCCAGGGGTCTTTTAAAATAGAGTGTGCAGACAAAATGGTAAAAAAAATAAGCCTGTGGTCAGATGAGTCACCGATTTGAAGTTCTTTATGGACAACTGGGACGCTCATGTCTATACGGGCCCCATGAGAAGGACAAGGATAACCCAAGTTGTTTATCAAACGCTCTGGTTCAGAAGCGCGACATGCGATCACTAACGGTATGGGGTTGCTGCATGGAGTGTTGTGTGCCTCCGAATGGGCAGCTTGCATGTCTGGAGAAGGGGCAAACATTATGCAGAGAACTATGTTCATGTTCTAGACACATAGCATAGGCTCCCATCCTAGAAGTCACTCTCTTTTCAGGGTGAAGGCCTGCATTTTCGTCAACCATGAGATAATGCCCAGCACCACATTCTGCAGCGAATCAGCAACATCATGGCTACAGTAGGAGAAGGAATCCGGGTACTGAAATGGCCAGCCTGACAGTCCAGCTCTTTCCACCTAGAGAGAACATTTGGCGGCATCATACAAGAGGAAGGTGCGACCCAAAGAAGGCCCATGACGATTGAACAGGTTATGAGGCCTATATTAGGACATGAATGGCGAGAGCATTCCTATTTCTAAACTTGCGAAACTGGTCCTATCTCTGTCCCCAGATGTTCTGTTGAGTGTGTAGAAGAAAGGGGGATGCGCCATACACGTGGTAAAAGAATAGGCCTATGTCCCAAACTTTTTTTGGGATTTGTTGGGACGCCCATGAAATTTTGAAAGACAAATAATTGTTTCTTCTTTAGAGAATGATAACATTTCCTCTAAGCGTTTAAACTTAGTTTGATCTGTGATTGTGTTATATATATGAATAAAGAGTATTAATGGTGTTGGGCACCTCCACACCGATCAGCACTTCAGTTTTTATTCACAATTGTATTAGATGTCCCAGACTTTTTTGGACATCCCGGTTTTGTACTAGTACAAGAGTATTACAAATCTAACGTGGAGACTGGGGGTTTTAGAAAACACCATTGCGGACGTAGTAATGAAAATAAATAGTGCCATTGGCTGTGCACAGGGGCGGCGAGTTACTATCAGCAGATAAAATGACTGACTGAATGAACATCATAAACATGCATGCTTTACACATTTGGATTCTTTAAGTGAAGTTCCCAGGAGTTACTATGATGTATACAGTATATATAGTAAGTGGTCTGAGAGTGTCCAGGAGTTACACAGATGTAGAGTATAGTACAGTACGTGTTGCAAGAGGTGTCCAGGCACGTTAGATGTATAGTAATATACCAGTCAAAGTGTTCTGAGAGTGTCACAGAGAGTTCAGACTGTACACCTAGGTATATACAGTAAGTGGTCCCAGAGTGTCCAGGAGTTTAAGCTATGGAGAGTATATGAAAGTACAAAGTGCTCGGAGGGCTGTCCAGGAGTTCAGATGATACAAGTTATATTACACAGTAAGTGTCATGAGTGTCCAGGAGTTCAGATGTAACAGTATATACTGTTAAAGTGTACCAGATACTTAGTGGCAGACCCGAGGAGGTAAAGATGTACAGTATCACTACAGTAAGTTTCAGAGTGTCCAGGAGCCATGGTAAGATGTGACAGTATATACAGTAAAGTGGGCAGAGTGTGTTCCAAAGAGTGGTACAGATGATGTACAGGTATGATACAGTTAAGTGTAATAGGGCATTAATAAGGCCTCTGACACTGGAACACAAGGAGAGTTTTAGTCATTACTGCACGTCCTCTTCTTTCCGCTACCGGCCCCCGCTGGAAGCGGCAAGAGAGCGCAACGAGCCTGATGGCTCTCAGGGACAAAGGAACTCTCCTGAGTCTGTCCGTGGAGCAGCAGCTCGAACTTGCCACTGAACCATGGTTCTCTATGAGTCCAATGACACGATTGGGTGCAGTGGCGGTGGCACTCATCATCCATAATGGACAGCAGTTTGTGCAGTGTCCTCCTCTCCGTCACCTTCACCACCGAGTCCAGCTCCACACCAATAATTGACCCTGCTCGCCTGACCAGTTTGTCCAGACGCAGCTCGTCACTTCTTTTAGGGTGCTACTCTAAACAATTAACTTCATTTGTGATCACTAGCAGTCCACCTTAACTATAGGAATAGTATAGGCTCCGTCTTTGTAGACTACAGCCATTTTGTAAAGTTTTGGTGGATGATTTAACAGCGGCAGTATCGAGGTAGTGGAGCTAGACACCTTTAGAGCCATGTATTAGAAAGAGAGCACCGTGTGTGATTGATTATGTACTACACTACAGACTATGTAAATTAGATCACATGTTTAAAGACTGAGTAGAGATAATTCCACTGGGGTTGTTGCTCTTAACTTTGTGGGTTAATTGTTCCTGTCCTTAGCTTACATTTATTTTAAGGTGTGGGGGTTTTAAATGATTAGCTAACATGAACTTAGAGGGACGATAATAATGGAATGACTGGCTTTGAAGGACGGAGTTTTACAGTGGGAGTGCGTCTCTGAGACCGAGGTGACCCTCTGCTTTAGTACCTGATGATTGTATTCTTACAGATTTATTTAAAATTTGAAAAGTGAAAGTTTGGGAATGAAGCCAGAGTCAGGTTCTGATGACGGTCAGCCAAACCCAGCTGGTTTGCAGAAGAACCACAGGGGGAAAATATTTTCTAGTAGTATTATATTTTACAGAGCATTTTCTGTAACTTTAAAAACACAATTTATTAATTATTGAAAGCTTGATTTTAATATGTTTTTTTTTTTTAAAGACAAGGCAAAACATCGATTAGCCAGCTAGCCACTTAGCATCTACATTGCTATTTCTTACTCTTCGTATTCTTTCACAACAACAACGAAAAATCTTTGTAGGAGTGTAAATGCCAGCCTTTTAAGCAAGGGATGGACTGTATGTTTTGTGTGTGTGTGTGTGTGTGTATCTGTGCACTACTCCGTCATCAGCTGACCCCCTAATATCCTCCATGACTGCTCGTCTTTAGCCTGTTATTTTCAGGACATACTGCTTTGAGTTTCCTGTCCTGATGCTCTTATGTCTTTCTTGGTCTACCCATGTTTTCTTTTCATCACTTTCCCATTTTGTTTAATGTGCACCAAATTTCATACACAGTTCTGACTGAGAAGACAGAACATCTCTGGCCTCACTGTAGGAGTTACTTCTTGAGGGAGGTGTATAATTCATTCCATTATTTCAGTTGACCGTTTCTTTTTGGAGCAGTGTTTTCTTTCACTTAGCCCAACAGCTCATTAAGGTCTGTAAGCAGTCCCTTCTGACTCCACACTGATATGAATGTTTAGAGGTGTGTGAATATTTATTTTAGAAATGTAAAACTAGTACAAGGTGATACAAGGTCAGAATGTTCATCTGTGTGTGGTTCTCTTTCAGTGTGTGGTGTTTATGAATGTTAATAATGATGTGAGTTTTTATTTTTTCTCTCTACAGTCTGTCTAACTGCAGGATTACAGAGGAAGGCTGTACTGCTTTAGTTTCAGCTCTGAAATCAAACCCCTCACACCTGAGAGAGCTGAATCTGGGCTGTAATAATCCAGGAGAGGCAGGAGTGAAGCTGCTCTCTGGTCTACTGGAGGATCCACACTGTAAACTGGAGAAACTACAGTGAGTTACTGAATTACAGTCTCTATTTAAGATCACAAACACACCAAGAGAACTTTTCTACATACAGAGTGTGTGTGTGTTAGTGAGAGAGAGAGAGAGACAGACAGAGAGAGAGAGAGTGTGTGTGTGAGAGAGAGACAGACAGAGAGAGAGCGAGAGTGTGAGAAAGAGAGAGAGAAAGAGAGAGATTGTGTGTGTGAGAGAGAGAGAGTGTGTGAGAGAGAGAAGGAGAGAGAGAGAGAGTTTAGAGGTGGGGAGAGAGAGAGAGAGAGAGAGAGAGAGAGAGAGAGAGAGAGAGAGAGAGAGTGTGAGAGAGAGAGAGAGAGAGAGAGAGAGAGAGAGAGAGAGAGAGAGAGAGAGAGAGAGAGAGAGAGAGAGAGAGAGAGAGAGAGAGAGAGAGAGAGAGAGAGAGAGAGAGAGAGTAGAGATGAAGAGAGAGCAGAGTTAATCTGTAACATAAAACTATTTCACCTAAACGTCCTACAGGCTGTAATTCTACCCCAGATACAAAAACAGAGACTGTGAAACACAGACTGCACACACACACTGCAGCCGCATCACCGCACATCTTATCTTCTCACAAATTCATCACAAGCCAGCAGAGATCAGAGAGATGAAATGATTTTACACATCAATCCAAAACAAAGACCACATATCAAATCATCATCAGTAATAAGTCAGTGTTGTGATTCGAGTTCATCAGCATTTTTATATCTACTACAAGTTACATAGATATTTAAAGATGTCTGAGGCAGTAGAGTCAGTCTGTGACTCACTAAATAGGAGTTTAAAAGACTATTTAGAGCTTTAGATTTGAGTCAGTACTGAAAAGGTGTATAAAGGTCAGATTCAGTGAAACATGATTAAAGTTATTAAAGGTTATATTTGGAGTAGATACTGTATTTACTACATCCAGTGTTTTTCAGGGGGTTTATTGATGTTTAAATTGTACATGCTAGTCACTTTAACCTAATCATGTACGGAGGGGTCATAGAGGGGGTCATAGAGGGGTCACACTGTGTCTATTATTTACATTTAAGAATATAACTCTCCTTATTCATATGAAAACCATTTTAATATGTGAGGATGTCAGTAGCGAATGTGAAATAAATTTTAAATAGGAATTTACTTGTGTACACTTATGTCTGCATTTACATTTTTAATTTAAATATTAAATATAATCTAAATATTTTATTTTGCCTTTACATAATTGTTATTTAAATAAAGATTTAGTTATGTGATTTTGCTGTAATGTTGTTAAAACAATATGTAGCTTTAAATGTAGCTCACCATATATACATTTACACTGTCTAATAGGAGATTTGAAATGTGATGATCAAATAGAAGCTAGAAAGATGGTAAAATTCTGATGTAAAAGAGAAACAGCACTTTTCTCCTTTTACCAATTACATATTCTCATGTACTGCACTCAGTCTGGCAAACGCCTTTCAGAACACATTCCACCAGATCATTTTCATCACTTGTCAATTACTTGCCAACAGCACCCTCAGCAGAAAAGGAGTATATGTTGCTGAGTCAGCTACTGTGTCTGTGTGGCTGTGTCCCAGTGAAATTATAATTAAATTATTTTATGATTTTATGACATTTTTGTAACAGATTTGGCAGAACACCACAATATATCCACACCTGATGATCACCATGTAAAACCATCAGTGCTGGATTAATCTCTGTCTGCTGCATCTGTGGCCTATGGTCAGTTAACACAGACAGTAACAGAACTTTATTAAAAGCTTATTAAAACAAACAACTAGGACACATTTCACACAGAATCAGTGCAGTAGGTGAGAATATGTAATCGTAAAGATGAAAGGCATTTTGTCCATTTTCCATTAGAATTTTACCACCTTTCTAGCTTCGTGTTCTCTTTAATAATGGATTTTAAATGGATTATTAGAGAGTGTTAATACATATATGGTAAATAAAAGAGTCAAAACAAACAGTAAACAGAACCTAAAGGGAGAATCCAAAAGAGAGTAAGTCGATAAACACAGGAGAAGTCTAAACCGGGGATAACAACCAGAGAAAACAGGAGAGAACCGCTCGTTATGCAAACAAACAAAAAAGTTTGGCAAAATTTCACAATGTGTTTGTGTGTCTGAGGGGTTTAAATCCAAACAGGGAAATGAGGAGCAGGTGACTGTAATCAGTACTGGGGTGAGGATGAACGGGAGAATGGAGTGTGATTGGTGAATTCTGGACATGTGGCTGACGTCATTGGGAAGTGAACTCTGGGAGATGGAGTTTGGGAGATTGGAGGTGGTGGGGAAACCCGGAAGCATGACAAAAATGAATAAGCTTAAATAAATGTCATGCTATAATTAATTCTATAATTAAAAGCTATGAAACACTTACAGATCAATATTAACATGAACAATAACCGTTTACACATTAGACTGGAAACAGGGCTTTACCTGACTTAACCAATAAACTGCTGAAGTTCATAGTATGAACATTTAATATCTCAATTATAGAGGCTAAAATTATCACACTTATTAGTATTATGATATTATTAAAATATGATGGACATGTTTAAACAGTACCACACATCAGACTGACTTCTCTTAGACAGCTGAAAAATCTCAGGAGAGCTTTCACTGCCCTCCACCATGTTTCCCCTGACAACAACCAAACCCACAGTACACGCTGAACATATGTCAGAAATGAAGATGTGACGTAGACAGATGTTTTACTCAAATACCGTGTTCTGACCAGATGTAGTCCTTTCATCTTACTGTATTTCAGTACATTATAGACTGGCTTAAACACCACAAAGCACTGACACTGTGAACCTCCACCCATCAGTACCTGAGTGTGTCCTGCTCTTTGCACGACTCTTTGTATTATTGAAATACTGCAGTTCAACCCCACCTAGGCTTATGTAGCAGACTCGAGACGGTAGTTCAGACCAAACACACACACACCCCAGGAACTGGAGATCTGAAGGTTTATTCCTGAATGAAAGTAGCATGGGGCAGTAGTACACTCACCCAGCCAAAACAGCTCTCTCCCTCTCCCTACTGATAACCAAAACATGACTGAGCTAAACATCATCAAAGTTTCATTCTAACTCAGCATAAAGTTACCACACACTGTTTAAACACACTCTGTGTCTCTAAGCTTTACATTCTGTGTGCAGTTTAACCAAGATTAATGGCTTTACAGGTTTATCAAGGCATTTTAGGAGAGAGCTAATCAGTACATCCTACCCGTACAAGCATCCACACTGCTTCTGACAAAACTGGGTGTAGCGCCCTCGCATCCCTTTCCTATGTTTGGGTTAGGGGTTACTAAGCCGAGGGGCTCTGGGTTCTCTAGAATTATCAATTTCACATACACACTGCAAAGCCCAAGTTTGAATCTACGGGAAAGTCTTCTGCAGTTAGGACAGAGTATAGGCTTGTTAGTGTTGTAGCTACACTTAACTTTAACCCTTGCAATTTGACCAAGTACACACAAACAGGAATAGCTGAGAAAAAATAACTGAGTTTAATAAAAATAGTAATCCAGTTCTTCCCTTCCTTAATAGAAAGTCAATAGAGTTACATATGAAAATATTTCTACCCCCAGGTGTGATAACTAGATGAAAAAATAAGCAACCACCTGTTAAGAGCTAGCACCTACAAAACCTACACACACTTAACAGGGCGCAACAGTTACATTACTTAGGTACTCGGACCAAATCTAGTGGGATCTGATACTTAACACAGAACTACGATCTAATACTAAGATCTCTGATTTCCAGTAGTCACTTACACTCACAGTAATACCAAGAAACTGTGGTGGAAATCTGACAAACTCAGTCTGGACTGCCCGTTGAGGAATAACAGAAAAGGATTTATTGAAGGAAAAGAAGGTTTACAGCATACAAAGAGGATAGAATATAGGAGCGCTGCCCGTTCTCCTCCTGAACGAGATATATACACTACCTACATATCTACTTGTGTGTGCGGTAAATACCCTGAGTCCCAGGCCCGTTGCCTGGTAGCAGCAGGAAGCTACTCCCAAGTTTGGGAGATGCAAGGTCACCAACGTAGACCAGAAAGACAAGAAAATCTGGAGACAGGGAGACGAGCCTCTGTATCAGTATGTCACAAGGCCCAGATGTCCAGAAGACACTTAATCACATATAGAGAACACACTGACCTCTGACCCGCAAACTACTTCATCATGCACAGCTTAGAATGAACTCTGAAACTACTTCTACAGCAACAACTCTGAATCTCTCTCACAGAACAACCCGGTTTGGCAGCTTCAGAATGAAAACTTAACACCCCAATAACAAAAGGTCCATTCACAGCAGGCGAGAACCCAGTTACCTCAGCAGCTTGGCACTCAGTGAACCTTCTTCAGAACACAAAAATTCACACACACACACACAACACCCCTAACTCAGCAACTTCACACACACACACAACACACACTCACACATCACACACTCACACTCACAGCACAACCCAGTTACACTCACACAGCTCACTCACACACACCACACACACACTCAACACACTCAGTTCACATTACCAATGTACACACTCAGTGACTGCTTCACACCTTCGGGTTACAAGCACACACACACACACACACTCACACACTCACTCACACACACACACACACACACACACACACACACACACACACTCACTCACACACTCACTCACACACACACACACACACTCTCACACTTTCACACACACACACTCTCACAGGCCTGTGACGGTGCTTGTGTGTTGGTGGGGCCTTAAAAACAGACGATGGCCTCTTCACTCTCTGAGCCAAATGAACACCGTTCCCTCGTTTTCAGGAATGTTCAGCACAGCAGCAGTCTCTCACTACCCCCGGCAGATACAGCAAGCAAGCGGGTACAGTCCTCCCTCGAAGCCGGAGGAATTCTGAACAACCCGGCAGTTCAGAGTCCTGTCTGGGTAATGTCCTCCTCGAAGCCCGAGAGAGCAGAACTCCGGCGCTCGGTGGAGCTAGCCGCTACCGCTAACTGACCTGGTTCAGCACAAACAGTCACTGGGAAGGCGCACACACGCAGCAAAGTTGGATCACTGCGGTTTTCCCTCCTTAAGTTAGTCAACGGTCAGTTATTTACTGAACACTAACTCAGTTTATTTAACATTTTAGCTATGCTGCTGCAGCCTCTCCCGAACTCCTCCGAAACCTCCTTCTCTTCGTCCTCCCCGCTCCGGCTCTCTCTCCAAGTCCCGCCCCTAGATCACCACTATTGGTCAGTTACAGCTGTTCAGCCAATGAGTTAAGAGTACTACTGACCTGCT
>JAMWET010001322.1:12500-26165 GCA_024036415.1 Prochilodus magdalenae
AGGGGTCACACTGTGTCTGTTATTTACATCTAAGAATATACCTCTCCGTAATAATATTAAAACCATTTTAATATGTGAGCATGTCAGTAGTGAATGTGAAATATATTTTAAATAGGAATGTACTTGTATGTCTGCATTTAGATTTTTTATTTAAATATTAAATATAATCTAAATATTTTATTTTGCCTTTACATAATTGTTATGTAAATAAAGATTTAGTTATGTGATTTTGCTGTAATGGTGTTAAAACGATATGTAGTTTTAAATGTAGCTCACCATATATACATTTACACTGTCTAATAGGAGATTTGAAATGTGATTATCAAATAGAAGCTAGAAAGATGGTAAAATTCTGATGTAAAAGAGAAACAGCACTTTTCTCCTTTTACCAATTACATATTCTCATGTACTGCACTCAGTCTGGCAAACGCCTTTCAGAACACATTCCACCAGATCATTTTCATCACTTGTCAATTACTTGCCAACAGCACCCTCAGCAGAAAAGGAATATATGTTGCTGAGTCAGCTACTGTGTCTGTGTGGCTGTGTCCCAGTGAAATTATAATTAAATTATTTTATGATTTTATGACATTTTTGTAACAGATTTGGCAGAACACCACAATATATCCACACCTGATGATCACCATGTAAAACCATCAGTGCTGGATTAATCTCTGTCTGCTGCATCTGTGGCCTATGGTCAGTTAACACAGACAGTAACAGAACTTTATTAAAAGCTTATTAAAACAAACAACTAGGACACATTTCACACAGAATCAGTGCAGTAGGTGAGAATATGTAATCGTAAAGATGAAAGGCATTTTGTCCATTTTCCATTAGAATTTTACCACCTTTCTAGCTTCGTGTTCTCTTTAATAATGGATTTTAAATGGATTATTAGAGAGTGTTAATACATATATGGTAAATAAAAGAGTCAAAACAAACAGTAAACAGAACCTAAAGGGAGAATCCAAAAGAGAGTAAGTTGATAAACACAGGAGAAGTCTAAACCGGGGATAACAACCAGAGAAAACAGGAGAGAACCGCTCGTTATGCAAACAAAGAAAAACAAGTTTGGCAAAACTTCACAAAGTGTGTGTGTCTGAGGGGTTTAAATCCAAACAGGGAAATGAGGAGCAGGTGACTGTAATCAGTACTGGGGTGAGGATGAACGGGAGAATGGAGTGTGATTGGTGAATTCTGGACATGTGGCTGACGTCATTGGGAAGTGAACTCTGGGAGATGGAGTTTGGGAGATTGGAGGTGGTGGGGAAACCCGGAAGCGTGACTAAAATGAATAAGCTTAAATAAATGTCATGCTATAATTAATTCTATAATTAAAAGCTATGAAACACTTACAGATCAATATTAACATGAACAATAACCGTTTACACATTAGACTGGAAACAGGGCTTTACCTGACTTAACCAATAAACTGCTGAAGTTCATAGTATGAACATTTAATATCTCAATTATAGAGGCTAAAATTATCACACTTATTAGTATTATGATATTATTAAAATATGATGGACATGTTTAAACAGTACCACACATCAGACTGACTTCTCTTAGACAGCTGAAAAATCTCAGGAGAGCTTTCACTGCCCTCCACCATGTTTCCCCTGACAACAAACAAACCCACAGTACACGCTGAACATATGTCAGAAATGAAGATGTGACGTAGACAGATGTTTTACTCAAATACCGTGTTCTGACCAGATGTAGTCCTTTCATCTTACTGTATTTCAGTACATTATAGACTGGCTTAAACACCACAAAGCACTGACACTGTGAACCTCCACCCATCAGTACCTGAGTGTGTCCTGGTCTTTGCACGACTCTTTGTATTATTGAAATACTGCAGTTCAACCCCACCTAGGCTTATGTAGCAGACTCGAGACGGTAGTTCAGACCAAACACACACACACCCCAGGAACTGGAGATCTGAAGGTTTATTCCTGAATGAAAGTAGCATGGGGCAGTAGTACACTCACCCAGCCAAAACAGCTCTCTCCCTCTCCCTACTGATAACCAAAACATGACTGAGCTAAACATCATCAAAGTTTCATTCTAACTCAGCATAAAGTTACCACACACTGTTTAAACACACTCTGTGTCTCTAAGCTTTACATTCTGTGTGCAGTTTAACCAAGATTAATGGCGTTACAGGTTTATCAAGGCATTTTAGGAGAGAGCTAATCAGTACATCCTACCCGTACAAGCATCCACACTGCTTCTGACAAAACTGGGTGGAAACTGTGGTGGAAATCTGACAAACTCAGTCTGGACTGCCCGTTGAGGAATAACAGAAAAGGATTTATTGAAGGAAAAGAAGGTTTACAGCATACAAAGAGGATAGAATATAGGAGCGCTGCCCGTTCTCCTCCTGAACGAGATATATACACTACCTACATATCTACTTGTGTGTGTGTAAAATACCCTGAGTCCCAGGCCCGTTGCCGGGTAGCAGCAGGAAGCTACTCCCAAGTTTGGGAGATGCAAGGTCACCAACGTAGACCAGAAAGACAAGAAAATCTGGAGACAGGGAGACGAGCCTCTGTATCAGTATGTCACAAGGCCCAGATGTCCAGAAGACAGAATAACATGAGCTGTACAGACACTTAATCACATATAGAGAACACACTGACCTCTGACCCGCAAACTACTTCATCATGCACAGCTTAGAATGAACTCTGAAACTACTTCTACAGCAACAACTCTGAATCTCTCTCACAGAACAACCCGGTTTGGCAGCTTCAGAATGAAAACTTAATGTTCAGGAAAGAACTTAACACCCCAATAACAAAAGGTACATTCACAGCAGGCGAGAACCCAGTTAACTCAGCAGCTCACTATTACCCGTGTAAACTCAGTAGTGCAACATTACCAATGTAAACTCAGTGACTTCAACCTTCGGGTTAAAGCAAATGTGGGCCCACACTCACACTCACACCCACACACCCACACACACCCACACACACCCACACACACACCCACACACACTCACACACTTACAAACACTAACACTCACTCACTCACTCACTCACTCACTCACACACACACACACACCTTATTAACAAACTTCAAAAACAGCACCCCCCGTTGCAAAATATCAGCTTTTACAGTAGATAAGTCCAGTACTGATACTGTACATTATATTTAGTGAACCTGACGCACATCAGAGGATGGGGTCTCTCGGCTTTGGTGGGGCAGAAATAGACCTATTAGCTGTTTATTGTAATTCCACAAATGCTGTTCCACATCACTGCATATACAGTATGTTACTGCCTTATCTAGAGTGGAGTTTTCTTATTTCAGGGGATGGGGTGGGATTTATAGTACCAAATGTGTGCCTCCAATGTCAGACTCACCTACACCCTTCCTACCACCACATGTTGAAGGTGAAAGCCCCCACAATGTCCTTTATAAAAAGGGGAAAGGTTTGGTATATGCTGGGAGTCTCAAACTGTAAAGTCCACAAAGCATGGTAAGCTATTAATCATACTTTTACAACATTAGATAGATGTATGTGCTGAGCGCCAACTAGCAGGTGAGAGGATGAATAAAAAGAAGAAGGAGAAGAATACAAAAAGGCCAAAGTTGTCCCCCAGCCCTGATCCATTTTGGAGTCAAGCTTAACAACTTGTACCGTAACGGGGAAAAGAGTAAAGTAAAGGGAAAAACAGAAGTAAAGCAGAAACAATGTGCTGACGAGCTTTTTCTGCATTTTAGTGAAGGTGTAAATTTAATCCATCCAAATTTTATCCAGCTGTGAACTGGGCATTACACACTCGTCGATGAAGGACATGAAGGCAGAATGTCATCACCTTATACCTGAAATAACTTTCTGTGAAGGAGCTTTTAGAGGTGGTGCCTAGTTACTATCACCACCACTGTGAAGAATTCTTAGAGTTAGAATTCTTAAGTTTTGATCTAATAGATCATTTCACATCAGACCATCATGAGATGTAATTTTTAAAATACATTAATGGTGGGAGGGAGCACACAGGGTCTTTCTGATTTATCACTGTTTTACCATGATCATCACTAACATATAAATCTGAGCTGGAGACTCGTATAGGTTCACTGGTGGTTTTGTATAGTAAATAAAATATCCATCTTTGTGTGGTAGACAAGACAGTCCTGTTTCCTATCAGCACCATTGTGAAGAAGTCAAAGCCTCTACAATCAGCTATTTCACATCAAACCTGAATGATTCAGTTTAGACCTTAACCCCTGAATTATTCAGAACCATTGAAAAGTCACTTGAATTCTCCTTTACGTGTATTTAAGCTGCAGTTTCCACAGAGTCAATTATATATTTCACCTTTTCGTTTCTTCAGTACTGAGCTCCATATGCTGAGAGTCATATCCCTCTAAAACTACACATTTAATATAACGCTGCTCATGTTGGTTTTTATTTTTCTCTCTACAGTCTGTACAACTGCAGGATTACAGAGGAAGGCTGTGCTGCTTTAGTTTCAGCTCTGAAATCAAACCCCTCACACCTGAGAGAGCTGGATCTGAGCTGGAATAATCCAGGAGAGTCAGGAGTGAAGCTGCTCTCTGATCTGCTGGAGGATCCACACTGTAAACTGGAGAAACTAGAGTGAGTTACTGAATTACATTATCTATGTAAACACACAAACACAAATATAAGACATTATTAGAATGACATAAAATAATTTGTAGTACAGTGTGTGTGTGAGAGACATTGTGTGTGTGTGTGTGTGTGTGTGTGTGTGTGTGTGTGTGTGTGTGTGTGTGTGTTTGTGTGTGTGTGTGTGTGTGTGTGTGTGAAATGTGGTTGGGTTTGTGATTCTGTGTTACGGTCGCATCCTGTCTTGTCTTGCCTCTGTTTTCTCTGGTTCTCTGTTTCTTGTCTCTTCCATGTGCCTTTTGTTGTCCTGTTCCATGAGCTTGTGTTTGATTTGATTATTGCTCCTCCTGTCTCCGCCACCTATCAGGCCCCTTCACCTGTTCTTAGTTTGTAGCTCTGCCCCTTCCCAGGTGTTCTTTGTTAATCCTTGTTCATTTATACTCCCTGATGTCCCCTGTGTCTGTGATTGGTGTTTTCTTTCTGTGTCTGTTGTTTTTGTCACCCTGTTCTCTGTTATTTCTCAGTGTATTAGTTTCTTTGGTTTTGTTTTATTGGGTCCTGTTAAAGACTTGTGGTTGCATCCTGCCTCCTTGTCTTGACCCCATGTGACAGTTACTTGTGTGTCTCATGTCTTCAGTTATCTGCTGAATTCATTAATGTTTGAGATGACAGTGTCTCTGATAGATCTTCATTTCTCTCTCAGGCTGTGGGGTTGTAATCTCACAGAGAGAAGCTGTGCAGTTCTGTCTCCAGCTCTCAGCTCCAACTCCTCAAGTCTGAGAGAACTGAACCTGGGTCACAATGAACTTCAGGATAGAGGAGTGAAGCTGCTCTCTGATGGACTGAAGAATCCACACTGTAAACTGGAGAAACTGGAGTAAGATATCTCTCTTCCTCCCTCTCTCTCTCTCTCTCTCTCTCTCTCTCTGCATTCACAGAGTGAAGCGAGGGAATGCGTGAGTGTGATAGCGACTTTTTGGCATTTTTTGCCAAAGTTTTTTTTTTTTGTCTTTATCACTGTGCAGTCAAAACATCTACGGTTTATTTATTTATTATCTATTTTCCTATCACTCTCGTGAGTGTGCACGGTTTGGCGGGGTCTCCCCTCCGTCACCGGCGTGTTTGCTGGAACCATGGCGGCTCCGGCCAGCATCCTGTACAAGAGTTTGACGCGCCAGCATGGTGTGAAGGTGGAGTGTCGGGTGAATGTGGAGGAGTGCTGTCTGGTGGTTGGTAGTGTTTTCGGACACAGTAACATCGTATCAGCCTCACGGATGAACAGCGCTGTGGTTCTGTTCCTGAACACTGTTTAGAAGGCCAATGGCCTCGTCCAAACCGGCATTGTACAAGACCAGCTCATACCTGTACACCCTCTCACCCTTCAGCCAAGAAAGTCATCCTGTCCAACATCCCTCCGTTTATTAAAGACGAACACCTCGCTAGAGAACTCTCCCGGTTCGGGAAACTGGTCCATTCAGAAAATCCCACTCGGCTGTAAATCCCCCCTGGTCAGACCCCTGGTCTCGTTCCGGAGGGTGGTCTACATGGTTCTGAAGGATGGCGCTGACACACTGGATGTGACTTTTAAACTGATGGTGGACGGGTTCAACTACCCAGTGTTTGTTTTAAACGACACTGACATCAGGCGCTTTGGGTGTGGACTGGTCGGTCATCTCGTCCGTGTCTGTCCCACCAGGAGGAACGAGGAGGGGTGCGAGCGAATGTGCTGGTGACCTGGAGCCTGAGGCAGCCGGGCCTGCTACAGCCGCCTCCCCTGAGGCCGGTGGTTCAGTACCTGGAGAACCGGCCGTGAATGTGGAGGTAGGACCGCCGGAGGAGGGGCCGGTCTTGCTAGTGTCTGCCACGGGTGAACTAGCAGAGGCCCCAGGCCATGTGGAGCACGCTGACGCCGCGGCTGCAGAGGCATCTGTTGCGGTGCTGCGGCCTGACACGGTGCGGGATATACACGGTGGCGAGCTGCAGGATGGCTGCAGTGAGCCTGCTGAGGGACGAGCACCAGCGCTACAGGAAGGTGCTGCTATGGAGACGGACCCAGTGTTCAAGACTCCTGTGAGGAGGAAGAAGAGACGTGTGCGGAGCGCTGCCAGTAAGCAGGCCAAGCAAGGTGAGCGGGGCGATGACACTGACACTGACAATGGACAGTCAGATTACGGCTGGTCTGTGAGCTCACAGGAGGACACGTCCTCGACTGTATACACTGCAGGTGAGATCAAAGCCTTCCTGCAGCGCACTAAAGGGCAGAAGCTGGTGCAGGTTGCTGAGTGCATCTCAGACTGGTCCGAGTTTGTTTTTATCACGTTGGTCATTTTAGGAGGGAAAAGGCCTTGAGCTGAAGCTGTATCGGTTAAAGAAGTTACTGACCAGACTCAGAAAAGAGAGTACTGATGGTGGACATGCTGTGGGTTAGAGCTCTTTTAACTGTGCTGGGTTTTACTGTGAGCGGGTCTCTTCTACACCACCACACAATGGAAGGTTTTAAGATCTCCACTCTGAATGTGGACGGAGCGAGGGATGGTGTAAAGAGGGCTAAAGTGTTTGAGCTGGTGAAACAGAAGAGACTGGATGTGGTTCTGCTCCAGGAAACAAACAGTGATGTGAATAATAGTGCAGACTGGATTAAGGAGTGGGAGGGGCTTGCTGTTTTAAGTCATCACACTTCTATGAGTGGTGGGGTTGCTGTTTTATTTGCTAAGAGTTTTATCCCCTGTTCTTATGATGTGGAGGAGGTGGTAACCGGGAGGCTGTTAAAGGTGAGGACTTGTTTTGAGAATGAGGTGTTGGTTTTTATCTGTGTCTATACGCCCACTGTGGGGACGGAGAGGCTGGCCTTTCTGGATACCCTCCACAGTGTGGTGCAGAACTCTGATGTAAATGATTGTTCTCTCCCAGTGTTTTATCTTCCCTTTGGGTTTTACAGATCACTGTATGGTTTAGTGTGCTGTTATATGCCATGTGTAAAGCCCCGGAGCGCATACTGGCACTTTAACACCACACTTTTAGACGATGCTAATTTTAGAGAGTCTTTTATTTCCTTCTGGATCACGTTCAGACTGCAGAAGTCCTCTTTTAACTCTGTGCTACAGTGGTGGGATATGGCCAAAATACAGACAAGCATTTTCTGTCAGCGGTACTCTCTTAATGTCATGAGGGACATCACCAGATCTCTGAAAGCTCTGGAGATGGAAATAGTGGAGCTGCAGAATTTGGGGGTGACCACCGGAAATCGAGAGCATATTAAAACTCTCCAAAAAAGAAAAACGGCCACACTGGCAGACCTGCTGGGTGCCAGGGTACAGGGGGCGCTGGTACGCTCACGCTTTCAGAGTGCGTCTGAAATGGAAGTTAAACCCTGTCAGGGAGTCAGGGGATCTCCTATAGGAGTCAGGGGATCTCCTATAGGAGCCTGCTGAAATCCGCAAGTGGACAGTCAGCTTCTTCTCTAAGCTGTACAACAGTGAGCAGTCAAGGGCATCTGAGCTGGAGGAAAGCTTTCTTCACAAGCTCCCCAAGTTAACACAGCGGTCTGCTGAGATGCTGGACAGGGCATTGTCCCTGGATGAACTGTACACGGCACTCCGGGGATGGAGAATAGGAGGGCGCCAGGCATCGACTGTCTTCCCATGGAGTTCTACGAGTCCTTCTGGTCTGTTTTGGGGCAGGACGTGTTGGATGTGCTCAGGGCAAGCTTGGTGGAAGGAAAGCTTCCACTGAGCTGTCGTAGGGCTGTCCTCACATTCTTGCCGAAGAAGGGGGACCTGACTGACCTGAAGAACTGGTGTCCAGTTTCATTGCTGTGTACGGACTCAAACTGCTCTCAAAATCGTTAGCTGCCAGGCTGGGGAGGGTGATGGGGCAGGTCGTTCATCTTGATCAGACGTACTGTGTACCTGGTAGGTCCATATTTGATAACATTCATCTAATTTGGGCTATTTTGGACGTCTCCAGGCTATTGGGCTTAAAGACTGGTCTCCTATTTCTGGACCAGGGAAAGGCTTTTGACAGAGTTGAACACGGGTACTTCTGGAAAGTGCTGGAGAAACTTGGGTTCAGCTCCTATTTCATAGCCATGATCAAGGTGTTGTACAATGATGTTGAGAGTGTGCTGAAGGTTAACGGTGGTTTATGCGCCCCCTTACAGGTACACAGAGGCATCAGACAGGGCTGTGGCAACTCAGGGTTTCTGTATTCTGTTGCCATAAAACCCCGTTTAAGTAAAATTAGAGAAGGGATTTCAGGTTTTAGGATCCCCAACTGGACGTGCTGCAGTTGGGGATCCTAAAACCTGAAATCAGTGTATGCGGACGACATTGTGGGCATGGTCAGTTCCCTGCCGGAGGTGGATGTTTTGAGTGGGATTTTAAATGATTTCAAGGTTTTATCTTCTGCCAAAGTTAACTTTTACACTGGTTACCACAGGGGATTCTGTACCTGCCGAAGAATGAGGGTGGACAAGGACTGGTCCATCTGGAGTGGGACTGCTGTCTTTCGACTGCAGTTGATTGACAGACTGCTCACTGGCCCTGAATACATTGTGTGGAGGATATCCATTAACAGAGTACTGCAGACTGTGGAGGGACTCGGAATGGACAGGGCCTTGTTTTTATTGGAAACTAGGACTTTTGTTTTATAAGGGACTCTTTAAATTATGGGAGCTTTTTATCCTACCCAGAGAGAGCTGCTCATCCCTGTACTGGTTACTGGAAGGGCCTTTAGTCCACAGCGCCTGTCTGGACATCTCCAGCCAGACCTCCCATGATTTGTCCAGAATCCTGACTGCTGCGGGGGTCACTAAGTTAGGGCAGCTGGTGGGGCTTGCGGGACCTGAGCTGACCAACGGAGAGAACTTTGCGGCACAGTTGGGAATGAGATCCCTGCAAATGGCCCGTCAGCTCTTGTACAAATGGAGTTCTGCACTGATGAGTGACAAACGACTACTCCTGAAAGACTGTGCCACAGGAGTCAGCACAGAACCAGCAGAGGGGGACTCGTTCCCCAAGTGCACCGTCTCGCCAAACCTGGGTGACTGTGGAGGCCCACTTTTAGAGTGCACAGGGGAAGCCGGCATGGTTCTGGGGGCAGTCAGTAGCAAACTACTAAGTACAAAGCCGGAGTGGAGGGTCTTATACAAACCACTGATAACCAAAAAAGCTGCTGACCTCCAGTGGAGAGTCCTACATGGCATAGTGTCCGTCAACTCTTTTATCTTTGTTTTAAACCCTGAGGTCTCACACGTGTCCCTTCTGTCTGGACAGGGAGACGGTCTTCCATGCTTTTATGAGGTGTTTTAGACTGCGTCCTCTGTTTTGGGTTTTACAGAACGTTTTTACTGGTTTTAGTCTCATTTTTACACCACAGGCTTTTATTATCGGGACTAAGTACGTCAGGAGCCAGAGGTTTAAATGCCAGCTACTGAACTTCATCCTTGGCCAAGCGAAGCTTGCGATCTACATGAGCAGGAAGAACAAAATGAGCCAGAGCTCAGACCATGATGCCACGCAGGTCTTTACGAGGCTGGTGAGGGCGAGGGTGAAGATTGATTTTAATTATTATAGGAGCATGAACGACCTGGACTCGTTTAAGCTCTTCTGGTGCTCTGAGGACGTAGTCTGCTCAGTGGAGGAGGGCAAGCTGGTGTTTGCACCAGGTTTTATTTGAGTGAACAGTTTTTATTTCTCGTCCTGTTCTTATCTTTTTACTGCTCTGTGATTGTGTTTTGCCTTTTTTACATCTCTTTATTTATTAATTAATTAATTACCTTCTGACCTGTCTATAATATTTACTGCTCTACAGGGTTTAAGTGAGGACTGGTTTACAATAAAGGAGTGTTAAAAGTCAAAAAGTCTCTCTCTCTCTATCTCTCTCTCTCTCCTTCTCTCTCTCTCCTTCTCTCTCTCACTCTCTCTCTCTCTCTCTCTCTCTATCCTTCTCTTTTTCTCTCTCTCTCCTTCTCTTTCTCTCCCTCTCTCTCTCCTTCTCTCTCTCCCTCTCTCTCTCTCTCCTTCTATCTCTTGCTCTCTCTCCCTCTCCTTCTCTCTCTTTCTCTCTCTCTCTTTCTCTCTCTCTCTCTCTTTCTCTCTCTCTCCTTCTCCCTCTCTCTCTCTCTCTCTTTCTCTCTCCCTCTCTTTCTCTCCCTCTCTCTCCCTCCTCCTCTCGCTCTCTCTCTCTCTCCACACACCACCATGAACTCAGAAACACATGTTAATTCACATCCAAGTTTCTGCTGTGATAGTGTGTGTGTGTGTGTGTGTGTGTGTGTGTGTGAGAGAGAGAGAGAGAGAGAGAGAGAGATCTGTTATTCTTATGTGTGTTCATGTTAATAAAGATGTTGAGTGTTTCTTCTTTTCTCTACAGTCTGTCTTGGTGCAGGATTACAGAGAGAGGCTGTGCTGCGTTAGTTTCAGCTCTGAAATCAAACCCCTCACCCCTGAGAGAGCTGGATCTGAGCTTGAATAATCCAGGAGAGTCAGGAGTGAAGCTGGTCTCTGATCTACTGGAGGATCCACACTGTAAACTGGAGACACTACAGTGAGTTACTGAATGACAGTCTAGGTATACATATTCTCCCAGTGGATGTTGATCTACATTTTAGATTTAAATCTCCTCCTTACAGATGTAGAGATTGTTGTGTGAGGGAGGTGTGAAGTTTGTATGAAGAATGAATTAGTATGTTTAATGGAGATTGTGTGAGGTTGTATTGTTTGAGATGTTCAGTTAATTCTTCCTGAACAGCTTTCGGATTATTTTATGTTTTGGTGTGTGAAAATAGTTTTTGAATGACTTAGATGTTTTAGTCTTTTTGATTGTGTTCTGTTTTTTGATGCCTCTGACTGCCCCTTTTCCTTACCAAGGATCATAAATTTCTTCCTAGTGTGTTTTTCATGGCAGACAGACACTAAAGAAGAGTTCCCTTCTGTAATGAACTGATTTATTGACTGTAGTTAGCTGTGTAGGTGTGAGAGAGTTAAGTCTGTGGTAAAGTTAAATACTCGTTACACTAGAAAATCCCCACCAAATATAAAATGTCCAGTGAAAGTTTAAATAAAGCTGGTTGCTAAACTGTTGAAACAAACCTGCAGAACAATACATTCGTGGCACTCGTCTGGGTGCTAGCAGGTGCTGATTTCCAGTCCACTGGGTTTTGGCGACCAGCCTGGTGGGATGACATGGGTAAAGGACTCACGTCGATGCACAGCATTCATGTAAGTGTTCCGTTTGTCCAGATGGCCGAGAGACCTCTGTTGTGAGGAAGTCCACTGCTGTGTTTGGAACTGTTCTGTCAAAATGAGCACAGAACTGATTAGCACCTGTAGGAGAGGCACTGCTGGCTGGGGGGCTTCAGGAAGTAGGTCTGTATCATTAATGGTTTGGAATCAGTCAGTGTATTGGTTTTATTAGTTACTGAGGAAGGTGTAACTGTTTTATCTAGTGATGGTGTTTATCTCATTGTGTGTTTGTGGGTGGAGTCCTGAGTGCTGGAACTGTGATAAGTTGTGTTTATAATTGATCATTCTTTCCTGTTTTTCTGTTTTACAGCATCAGAACCAGCGACCTGAAACCTGACCTGACTCACTCACACACGAGAAGAGAGGAGAAGGGATGAAAGTCTTATAGACACCCACTGTATGTGACTCTACCTGGTGAATCGTGTGTTGGGGTCTGTATTGGTCAAATCTGTGCACACACGCTGTACCACAGAGCTTGTTCTTTCTCTGAACCCCACTTCCCTGTTTACCAGTTACTGCAAACTTCAGTGTCCATCAAACTCCTCACATGTGTGTGATGAAGAGGCATGTACAGGAGGAGAGGAGCCTGACGTTCTGATAACGACAGGAGGTTCATCACTCATACTAGTGGAATGTTGGTAAGACTTTAATAAACTCCTTCTAGAAGTCGACACTGACTCTACTTACAGGAGGACAACACAAGAGCCAGAATATACATGTAGTGCACTGGTCTACACTGTGTATAGTTTATACATCACTGTATATAGTTATACTCACTGTATATATGTAACCCAGCAATTCAATGTGAGCCACAACATGACATTTTTTAAAAATTTCTTGTTAGTCCGTGTGGTTTAAGTATTTGAGCTGATTATTTTTTGCACTAAGCTGCAACCACCGTATCAGAGAAAACTATCCTGCGTGGTTACTGCAGCCATCGTAAGCGCTTTTTCCCTCTCCCTCTGTTTTTCCTCGTGTGTGCTTCGAGGGAGAGACTGCAGCTACACATTAACAAGTTTGATGCTAATATGAAAAGAAACCACATAGCTCAGACGCTAAACTAACAGTACCCCCCCTTTACAAGTGAGCAAAGGACACCTTCCCCATAAGGAGACCTTGTTTAGTTGAGCTGTTGTAGCTAGCTTTTTACTGCTGACTGCATGTCTGATTAACTGAGTTTAAAGCTATAATTGAGTTAAATTGTGGAGTAAAAGATTTATTTTCCTACTCCACTGAGCTGCTGCCATTCCCTACAAGTTAATGAGAACGGGGGCCAAACGCTGCATATTAGTCTAGAGGGTATATTCTATATGTTCTAAAAAATGAGTCAGTGGGTGTACAGTTAAAGAAATAAATAAACTTACGGTTGTGAAAAGAGTTTTTATTTTTTTTTTTGAATAGTATTGACTGCTGAGGTTTTGTTCTTCGAGCAACAGAGAAACAAGGTTACTCTTCATTACTTGGTAAAAATACAGTGAATGTGTAAATATGTACCTGTTGTTTTCAGCGACCTTTTAAGAAAATGTATTCCTGTTAATAAAGGACTCTAGCATTTTAGTAGATATAGTATACGAGTAGTCTATAGTTATTGTAACAGTGCTGTAAGAACTGAATGGGTTACTATGATTGATGGCTGAGACATGAGACCTTGGACACACAGAGTAAGTCAGGTTTTTTAAAGCACCAGAAATCCTGGAGAACAGAGGAAAAAAGGGAAAAAAAAAAAAAAAGGGGGGGGATAGGCAAACCAACCCTTGAAACAATGGGGGGGGGGCACACAGCCATGGTACAGCCCCACACCACAACACAAAACCCAACAAC
>JAMWET010001323.1:0-190000 GCA_024036415.1 Prochilodus magdalenae
TGAACTAGGTCTACGTGCTTTAGAAGAAAAATGGAAAACATCAATCAATGACTCTCAAAGTCCTGTACTTACAAGTTTGTTGTGTATTGAATAAACTAAAAAACGTAGGGAGGAGGACCATATCTGAACCCCTCCCCCTTACAGTCATTTGCTGTGACACCAATTTTTGGCCATGAGACGATAGTACTCAGTTTATGGGTCAACTCTGCCACAGAACCTCGACTCTTCCTCCCTTTAATGGTCCCTTGGCCGTCTGCCTGCTCCTTTTTGGCTGTTGCAGTCCAGGCCAACACCAACTGAAATCTTTTCATCATATCTGCTACCCTGGCTAGTTGCAACCTCGATTAGAACCACCCAGCGGACTTTCCCTGGCCATGGACACTCTCCCTGGCCGGACTCAGTACTTAAATTTTTTAATTTCATTACCCTTTATGGTTTCTTTCAAACTCATCTTCGTTCCTTTACTGTAAAGGACTGAGCGCATGGATTCCCCAAGTCTTGGACTTCAGTCTCTCCGCCTAACTCCAGCCCCCTCAAATTGGTCTTATTCACTTTCAAGAGCATCAGGTGGTTTACTGTTCCAGTGTGCTGTTTTGTCCTACCCGTAGATGCCTTAACAAATCTTTCGGTCCTTAACTGCCCTGCACCCAAGGGATCCTCCCAGCACTGACTTCTGTTGACTCTGTCATTCCCCAATGGACTCAGGCCACCATCCCTCAAAACCCTCTCTGTCCTCCTGGCATTGCTTGACCTCCTCACACCGCCTACATGCCATTCTCCTTCTGCATGCAAACACCCATGGAACATTCCAAACATGACTTAACTCCCCCACTTTGCTAATGCGCCTCCACTGGCTGCTTGACCTCTGCCCAAATGTTGCACCTCAACCAATAGGGAATTATTCCCCACCAATGGCCTGATGCTCCACATGTTCCAAAAGCTCCACCTGCGAATGTGGGTACATCGTCTCCAGGCTCTAACTGTAACCTGGATTCATCACTCCCTCAGTTAGTGACACCATCAAAACCCTCCTCTCTGAAGTGCCCAATCCAGGCATCTACCATTGTGCAACCTCCACCTAGGGTATTAAAGTGCTACTCTGAAGTAACTGCACACCATGACATGCCCTGACACTGTGACACCTGACCACCAAGTGGCAGTCTACATAACATGTTTGACAATGAATAGTGGTCTCTAGATTACAATGATCTCCTTATATAGGATATTGGTGTCCTTATAAGTGTTTAAGCACTGTGTCCCACTCTTCGTCCAACTCTATTAGACACTCCTACCTTGCCAGTCCACCTTGTTTGTAGATATAAGTTTAGAGGACGATAGCTCATCTGCTGCGCCAGACGTTTGTGTTGGCCGTCCTCCAGTCCTTCATCAGTGACCACAGGGGCCTCCCACAAGAGTTCTGCCCACAGGACGCTGCTGGATCAACAGTTTTGGTTTGGTGGACTTTTCTCAGTCCAGCCAGTGCAACTGAGGTGTGTTTAAAAACGACTCCGCAGCACTTGCTGTGTCTGATCCAGTAGCCTTACCTTCTGGTGTTTTTCTTCTTTTTTGTCTTCGGTTTCTGCCACTGCTGTCCATTCACATGATTAACATATGAAAAATTGCTTTGTATGAAAAAGTAATGAACTCTGTAGAGCCACATGCCTGAGAGAGCCAGAAACTAGATTCAAAGCATGCTCGAATTTGACATGCGGGGTCTATTCATACATGCTAGTGCCCGTACGGGTCTCTGACTGTAAACGTTAGTCATTTAAGGAGGAATGGGAACTGAGTAAATGAGGTTTACTCAGTTCATTGTTCTCAATCCACTGAAAGGAGACTGACAATTCAAAATGCCATGTAACTGCACCACTATATGATGTAAAATGACTTCTGTCCTGTATGCTGACATTCAATAAGTGCTCTGACACTGATGGGGCTGCAGATCAACTTCTTTAACTTCTATAAAGTCTTAAAAGGTGGAGGTATTAAACTCGGTTCAACTACTGGAAGCCAAATCACAGATTTACACTCATCAAAAAACATTTACATTTAAGGCATATAGCAGACGGTCTTATCCAGAGCGACTACAACCGTGCTTAGTGTCGTTGGATAAATAATTCCAGCTAGTAGGAAGTTTAGGAGTCTAAAACTAACCATGAGCTCAGACACGCCCGGAACAGGGGACAGTGCTGTACTAGAGATAATACACAGACAAAAGTAAGTAAACCATCACCTGCA
Organism: Prochilodus magdalenae; assembly: GCA_024036415.1. Classification (NCBI taxonomy): domain Eukaryota; kingdom Metazoa; phylum Chordata; class Actinopteri; order Characiformes; family Prochilodontidae; genus Prochilodus; species Prochilodus magdalenae. The sequence goes on from JAMWET010001323.1 coordinate 2,239, forward strand.
ACCCCAGCCCAGTGCTCATCATATAGGGGAGAAAAGGTCATTGTTAAGTGCAACACAATACACACAATTACACCTCTACTAGAGCTCACTCACTTCAGTGCATATGAAGAGATGGGTTCTTCAGTCGCGTTCGAAGACTGCGAGAGACCCTCTGCTGTTTCTGACGGGCCAGTGGAAGTTCATTCCACAATCTGGGAGCCAGGACAGAGAAGAGTCGAACGGCTTGTCTTCCAGTGTCTTCAGAGATGGTGGTTCGGGGACGAGCTGTACTTGGAGCACGGAAGGGACTTCAAATGTTGCCAACCAGAGTGGTGTGATTGCAGTGCTTTTGGGAAGGAAGATTAAGATTACCAGGAACAATAAATTATAAAATTTAGACTGATATGGGCGATATTTATTGAGCTACAGATACACAATGGATGCTAATGCAACATGCCAGACGTTTCAGCATGGAGTTGTAGAGGTTCCTAATCACGTCCTACAATAATACATCCCATGCAGCTGTGTTCTCACACAGTTCCTGCAGATTTTGCGGTAGAGGTGAAGTCAAGTGGCATCAGGTCTTCTGGGCGTGTGACACGTGGCAACGAACCATTCATCTTGATGCGGACCATGGTGCCTCAACACACAAATTACTCGTACTTGTCACTGAAGATGACCTGCTGCCATTCTGAGTCACTCCACAGCAGTCTGGCACTACACCATAGCAGTTGCCAATAGTTGCTGGCATTAACAGGATGCCTCAGAAGGGGCATCACTGCTTGCTGAAATGTCCACTTGAGTCAAGCTTGAAGCATTACATGTCTCACAATGTCGGACCTACCCACCGTAGTTTTCATTATGCCAGTTTACATCTACATCTATATTTACATCTATAGCAATTTAGATGACGCTCTTTATCCAGAGCGACTTAACAAGGTTATCACTATTACAGGTAGGGCCCAGTGTAGTGTGAGGAGTCTTGCCCAAGGGCCTCTTATGGTTTGTAGCACAGCCACAGTCACCCAGAACGATAATCGAACACCAGTCTCCCACATGTAGGATGGTAGCTTCCTGGTGAGTAGTGGTGTTTGGCAGCTGAGCCACACCAAACCCGTGTTGATTTGCTTCTGGGTGCAACTATTTTTTATCAAATGAGTCTAGGATATATGTCAGTGGGCCTGTTTGACGATTGTTGTAGGCACTGGTTTCCAGTTTTGACTCCTTGGCTGGGGGCCCAGAAATCCAGTTTTCTGTGGCTTTGGGTCTCTTAACTAGATTATGGTTGGGGCCCTCTACAAATTTAAGTTTAGAAACGGGGAATTATTGACTTAATATGACAAAATGATGGCTTAATATGAGCGCTGGAGCAAAAAATAGCCCTCGTTCTTATAATACCCCAGAATGCTAAATACAGACCCTATGAGAGTTGAATTCGAAGATAAACTGAAACGGCAAAATCATCAGGGACAGCCGTCAGGGAGAATTGCAGGCTGGTGGATGCTTACCGGGTAGGCGGGACACTTTCATAAAGCCAAGCTCTTTTCAATAACGCTTTTCATTCCATGTTTAGTATGCCCAATGGAGTCGGTGTGCTTTCCCTCCTTGGTTGCTGAGCATTATGTCAGCCTCTGGAACGCGTAACAGCTGGCGACGGATGATCATGAATTTCAGAGCTACGCATGCCGGTGTATTTTTGGAAACAAAAGATTAATATTTGATCAGGCGAATCAAACACCCCAGCCAAGAACACAGAGCCGCACACGAGACTCCATGTTTGGGTTAAATGCATAATTCATGTGGTTTTTTTTTAGATTTTTTTCTCCCTTTTCTTGCTGTACTTATTTCATGAGGGCCATGGGAGACGAGAACAAGCAGAGGAGCAAATACAAACAGAAATGTTTAAATATGCTCTGTCCCACAGCAATAGAGTTAAAAAGACTGTTTTAGATGTGGTCTCGTCTTACCTCGTTTGTCTGAGCTCGCTCCGGATTCCCTCTCCTAAATGCTTAACTGTGATTCTGCCATAGCAGTAATAAAGGACCTGTGACTCTGATGTTCTGCTGTTATCAACCTCCCCAGTTATTTCTTATTCCAACGAGTTTGACAGAATGATGTGATTTGCATGTAATTGCGTGCCTGATGCGTCCACATTACAAAGGGTTAGAAGCTAAGGGCAACAATAAAGGCCCTTTGCATACCAATCCAGTCTATTCATTTAAATTTCATTTAATGGGATGCCCATGTTCACAAGGATATTTTTTTTTTTTTTGTTTGTTGGTATCTGTCAAAAACGTACCTCATTTGATTTCAGCGAGAAGAACAATGCCAATGATGGACAGACCCCAGTGCATGCCCAATGAGCAAAAACTGCACAACTGTTGAAAAAGTCCAAGGTCATTAAAGTTTTAAATGTACACTGTACAGTGCCGGAACCATGCGTTTATCAGTAGATTCATCATGCTGCTTCATGTTCCCATCATGCTCATATAAGTTAGTATCTCTGGGTCTAAGCAGGGTTTTTACTATGCAAAAAGTCTACTGGAAATAGCAGTTGCCATATTACGTGGCAAACATAGAAACTGATATGTTTTCCCCCAGCCACATAAATATGTGCTCCTAAAACCCCTCCACAATAAAGGTTACCTCTGCTAGCACCCCTATAGGACACCTGTAGTATAATAGCTCTAAAAGCAGCTTAGAGTGGTTAGCACTTAAGGCGTTTCCACAGAGACCCAGGACCACTTGGTTGGTATAGTGGAGTGGGTAACACTTCTGGCTCCTATGCTGTAGAATGGTGTTCGATCCTCTACCACTCTACTATACCAATAAGAGTCCTTGGGCAAGACACCTCACACTCCCTTAGCCTGCTTGTGTAAGAAATGATCAAATCGCATGTCGCTCTTGATACGAGTGGCAGCCAAATACCGTACATTTTCCCCCAGCATCATAAATGATAAACACCTCAGCTTACCTCTACCAGCTCGCCTAATGGATTTCTGTAGCATCATAGCTCTTACACCTGCTTAGAGTGGTTAGCCCTCACGGCGTTTTCACATTAGAGAGACCCAGGACCACTTGCTTAGAGAGCTGATCTCTTAGTCTCTTGGTGTTAGCTTTCACAGACGTCCCAACCTGTAATCACTCATTTCAGTGAGACAGCTTTAAGAGGCACGACTACATGCATGACACCCCCCCCCAGACCATTAACCAACGACCTTGCACCATCCATTGTCACGTCGCCAAAGACCGCAGTGGTGTTGTGCCAGACTGTCATGGAGTCACTCAGAATGGCTGGGGGTGATCTTCAATGACAAGTCCTGCTGTTGTCTTGGTGGAGACGACCAATGGACCTGCATGGGACTATTGAAGCTGCATGGGATGGATTATCATAGGACACCATTAAGAACATCTACAACTCCACGCGGAGACATCTGGCATGTTGCGTTATAGCCCGATGCTATACTGAGAGACACTATATCTGTATGTGTAGCTCAGTAAATATTCCCCATATTAGTCTACATGTATCATCATGTATTGTTCCTGGTAACCTTTACCTTCCTTCCCCATTAGCACTGAAATCTGACACTTCCCTCGGGGTGCAGCTATTCTTTTGGTGATGAGTATATGATCCTCAGTAACATCTTTACAAGTTCTTATTCTGGACTAATTTACTCATTTACACCCACACTCACAGCAGGATCTTTTTGGCAGCCTTTAGAGATGATTGTGATTGGCTGAGACGCGTATCAATCATGATTTTACAGACATGTCAGTTATTTAAGTTGCTTCCCAGCAATGTGAACAAGGGGAAACTTGTGAAGTGAAAGGAACTGGCTTCTCACTGATGTCTCTTCATCTCTCCTTCTCTCTCCCTCACTTAGAAACACACACACACACACACACACACACACACACACACACACACACACACACACACACCCACCAAAAGCCATATCAGGACAGCAGAACAAATAGTGTGGACAGGTTCACAGCTTTCCACTCCGTCTAAACATCTCTTGGTAGCGAGATGAGGGGGAGAAGGTCAAGGGGTGGATAAAACTGCAGAGAGGGGCTTCTAATAACATCCATTTACAGCACAACCTCAAGACCTCGCAGGTAGAAAGGAGCTTTGGTTTCACTGGAGAGCTCTGTTCCTGGACTCGAGAGCTGCGTAGGAAGACTCGCTTTGCTTCAACAGGAGCGAAAGATGAGGTAGAGCATCCGGTTGCTGTGGCCTTCAGCGATGTGTCATGTTGATGTCTGGATTATGTATTGGGTCGGTTTTCTCATGAAGATGGCAGCTCGGTGTTAACCGTCGCATGATATGCATGTGCACGCTGACTAATGCCGTTGATGTTTCAGTAGAGACCCACCCCAAGGGGGAGACAGTGATCCTTGGTCTAAAAGGCATAATGGGGTTTCAATCATAGATTCCCAATGCAAGGGGTGAAGCGTAACACCTGCCTTGGCCAATCAAATGAGACCCTGTAAGTTGTAAGCCAATCATATTTGCCCTTAATGTCAGTGAAGCTCCTCCAGGTGTAACAGCAGAACAGGTAATGAGCGCAGCACTGAGCCATTAACATCAGTGCTTTACCAAAGCTAGTTTTGAAGAAATCATCACAGTTCACACATACTATGTTACTGCTTCTAGAGCTAATGTTGCTAGCACTAGTAGGGATGGGCGATACCACTGGTTTTCCTTTTATCCGATACTAAGTAATACTAAGGCTAATACTCTGATACCAATACCGATAACAATACTTTAAGGTATGTTTTTTTAGTAGTAATAAACATGTGAGTCTGATGTTCTGCTCTTATCAACCAGCTAGTTGTTCTTATTCCAATGAGTTTGAAAGGAATTATGTGATTTGCATGTAATTGCATGCTCAATGGTCCACACACAAAAGGTGGTTCTCATACAAAGCCAAGGGCACATAAAGGCCTTTGCATAGCAAATCCAGTCTATTCTTTTCATTTAATGGATGCCATGTTCACGAGGATATGTTGGTATCTGTCAAAAAACGTACCCCATTGACTTCAGCGAGAACAATGCATTGATGGACAGACTCCAGTGCATGGCAATGAGCAGAATTACACACTGTTGAAAAAGTCATTAAAATTTTAATGTACTCTGCATGAGTACAACAAATTACAACAAAGACAAAAGACACATTTAAACAAAACTGTACAGAAAGTCTAATATTTAATTATTATACTGTATATTAGTATAGTGGCTACTAAAAAAAGAAATCTGAATTTTCTCATTGTGCTTCTTTTTTCAATAACATTACTTAAGAAAATTAATTTCAGTGTTTAATAATGTTCAAATGATATTTTCCTAAACTCGTATTTTATGTCAACTGAAAATTCAATAACTACTGTATATTTGTATTCATCAGATTAACATTTGAGTGTTACAGAGGAAGAAGTAGGTGGAGGGAAAAGTAGTTTACATACTACAACATAATTAATGTTGGCATTTTGCTTGAGAGTAAGAATATGCATTAGGATTACTAAATAGATAAATAAAGGGTATCAATGTTTTCGTGCCAGAATCATACTCACAAGTTCATGGTAGGATCGGAAGGATCAATATTTAGGTACTACTGATCTGCCAGTTCCAGCTGTTACAGATGTTTATTTTTATCGATAACTATCATCCAAAAATAGGAAAATAAAATTAGCAGGAAAAACAACATTTGCAGGAAAAGAGTACGGTTTGAATGTGTGCCGACTTTCCAGTTAGCTCAAAATTTGGTGGCTGTAACATTGAAAACTACAATGGAAACTACAGTCAGTACAGTTGATTTGTAAAGATGGACCAGTGAGCATTTTGGGAGCTGGTACTGATTGCGTTTCAGCACAGTCGGCCTACAGCCAATATCGATTAATACCATGCCATATTGAATAGAATAACCTATAACTGTTAAGAGTGAGAGTGACAGTGTGCAACAGAATTAAAACTCTGAATAAAACTCAGTCACTATGAAAAGTAAAACCAGTAACCACTCTATAGAGATTATTATAGTACAAACTTTGCACATTAATTGCTAGAAGCACACAGTGATGATTTATTAGAAAGAAGAGGAGAAGCGTTCAGTGTTTTTGGAGTAAGAAGAAGAAATGGCTGATTAGTGTGTGATTAAATAGCAGGTGAAACTGGCAAAATTGGTAAACCCGGTCAGAAATGCAGCCAAGCAGTGGGCACCCAGTCAAGGCAAATGAAGCAACAGCATCAGATTGCACAGGATGGGCAGTAGCTCCACTGAAAACACTGTGTGGTGTTAACAGGGTACAACAGTGACTCTGACAGGGTTGGCTCTAACTAAAAGGGAGAGCCAGAAGACAAACCTGTGTGAACGTGTGAGTAAACGCAGTGTGATAACAACTAAAACTAATTTAAAAAAAAAAAAAAAAAAAAAAACTGACCTCAAAAAGGTATTCTACTTTGACCTTTATTCTGAACCCGAATAAAACATTCATCGACTCATGATCATTTCTGTTTCATCTCCAGCCTAAAAGAAAAGACATGAAAACCAAAAAGTGAATCAGACACTTTGAAGCATTACAGTCCCCCACAGGATGTAATATGTCGTGGGAGGAGAAATTAGCAGACACAGGTGGCAGGCTTTTGGTTATCTGCTGTAAATGTGACTCTCTGGTTGATTACCTCCTGAAAGTGTAGCTCCTGTGGATGAAACTGCTGTGCTCTGAAGCCGAGTGGATCCGGTGCGTAATACTAAGCTTCTGCAATGGGCTTCCAAGAATTCATCTCATTTTCGTGTTCGAATTCAGGGGTCCTATTATACAAAAAGCTGCACTGAGGTAATAAAAGCGCATGCCTGAATTAATGTCACCATTAAAGCCTGAGTCACTAAGAGATGAATACATGCATGTGTTAGGTCCAGGGTCCTTTAGCGCCCAGAGTGCAGGTAAATATGTCACTTTATGAGGCACGAATGACAGATGCTTTTTACATTTGTACAGCGTCTTGCTGATAAACGCAAGAATTTCAGCCTGTTATTAATGCATGAGCAACTTGTGTTGGGCGAGTTTCACCTTGAATTGGGTCTAAATATGATACCCTCTCACTCCCCTCATACTTTCTCTCTCTCTCTCTCTCTCTCTTTCTCTCTCACTCTCCTCTGTCTGCTGTCATTAGCATCCGGCCGTGAGACTTGCACTTACAGTTCCTTCCTTCCTCCTCCTCCTTTCTCCATTTTGGGTAAGATATCCAATTTTTTCCTCACTTAAATAGTGTGTCCTTGTTTTGTACTGGGCCATTTGCGAAAACCGTGGGCCCTTGTTTCTCCCAGATGTCAATGAAAGGAAGGAAAGCCAAATAGCATAGAAAAAACGTAATTTCCTTTTCCTGCAGCAGTATCTGCTTATGTTGAAGACCTTATCACAAGAATATGTACTTAAAGGCAATTTGTAAAATGACATTGCTGCACACAATTTGGTGGCATACATATCACCAGAAAATGTACAGTCCCTCCTCCTTCCTTTTACCAGTCTAGATGAACCACTCAGTGTTCAGCATTAAGCTTTGCAACCTTACTTACCAAGACCATATCCAGTGGTGGAAACCAACACCGACATTAACTCTTGTTTTGCACCTTTTTGTTTGCATCCGAATGTGATTCATTGCCGAAAATGGGTGGTGGCAGCAGCCGTTATATACAAGCTGAAGTAGTGAGTCATTCTGTAGTCCGTATTATGCCCACATTTTCCACTCCGGGTCTAAGATTGATTTTATTATGAGCAAAATAAATGGGGTTTTCAAATAATCATATTTATCACTCCCTTTGGTAAATAAATATGTCCAGAACCCAGGGTTTGGTTCTGTGTGCAGTTTTTCTCCTGAATGTGGAGCCTCTGAGTTGTGAGGTTTTTAAAGAGTAATACTAATATTGCTAGATGTGAGCTAATGCTACTGCTAAATTGACATTTATCTTATTACAATATCTTATCATAAGCTATCACAAACATTAGCCAATTAGAACTTATTGGTTCTGTGAAACAACAAAAATAAGCTTATGCCTCCTCCAGTCACGCCTTTTAACTCTCCACTAAGCTTTAGTCACCTTTGTTGCCAGCTCCTTAAATGATTTTTGCCATTCCACCTTAAATAGCGCAGCTGTTATAATAACTCCACAGGACCCTGTACTTTCCCGTTCCACCTTAAATAGCTCTGCAGTTATAATAACTCCACAAGACCGTAACTGCAGAGCTACTTAAGGTGGAACGGGAAAGTACAGAAAAGAAGATGGGGAATAGTGGTTGGTGTGGCACAACGGGTAACACCACTACTCACCAGGAAGCTACTGTCCCATGTGGGATACTGGGGTTCAATTCCTGTTCTGGGTGACTATGCTGTGCTAAACCAATAAGAGTCCTTGGGCAAGACTCCTAACAGTACATTGACCTACCTGTAATATGATTAACCTTGTAAGTTGCTCTGGATAAGAGCGTCAGCTAAATGCCGTGGATGTCCTTATCAGAAAATGTTTTCAGCTTTAGATGAATAATTAGGGTGTTCTGATGATAAAGCTGTGTGTATAATGAGTTTAAATATTGAATCCAGGAGCTTTTAGAACTGGTGAAAGCAAGCTATGAACAGAAGGGACATTTGACACAGAACTTGACAGACGATATGAAAACCCTATTCATTTTCGCAAGGGAAAATTCAACCTACACCCGCGGTGCCAAATATGGCGTGGACTTCAAAATGACAACAGTAGCCTATTGTGGTGACTTGCCAGCTTTGCATTTCTTTAGCTATATGTCTTTATATAAGCAATGCATGACCTTCGATTCACAATTGTACAAAACACTGTCAGGGCAGCAGTGCTACTTCTTCATCCTCCCATTTTGGACTGATTGTACTCAACACTACAGTGACTCACTATCACCTCTTGAAATACAAAGTGGCATTATGAGACAGGACAGGTCAGGGCTACCTGGTTAGCATGCTAGCATCAAATATATCTGCAACACAATGCGTAGTTTTTGAGAAACCATCAAAATGATCTCTATTAAAACTCTGTGTTGAGTGTGACTGTTTGCACCTTAACCCGGTGGTATAGGCATTTTTACGTTCTACGTACATATTGCTCTTTTAATACGTTAACGATTTTGTCGAAAACCTTGCAAAAAATTTCATATAGTATCTCAAAATCCCTAATTGCCTTGAATCAATGGCTTTATGAATTATCTTGAAATAAGTGTCGTGGGCTGGAGGTTAGGGAACCACCCTTACCGGAGGGTCGCCGGTTCAATTCCCTGAACTGACAGTAACGACTGAGGTCCCCTTGAGCAAGGCACCTAACCCCCTACTGCTCCCCAGGTGCGGTGGATAGGTGTGCTCACTGCCCCCTAGTGTGTGTGTGTGTGTGTGTGTGTGTGTGTGTGTGTGTGTGTGTGTGTGTGTGTGTGTGTGTGTTCACTAGTGAGTGTGTTTGTGGGTGTTTCACTTCAAGGAAGGGTTAAATGCGGAGACAAGATTTCCCCACTGTGGGATCAACAAGGGATTAAAATCTTTTTTTTTTTCTAAAAATCTTTAAAAATCTAACATAGTATGAATCCCCAAGTCCTCAAAGCTGTAATGCAAACATTTATGAATATATAAACATTAAAATGCATAGGCACATAGATAGATCACATACCCCAACAGGAATGGGGATTGATCACCCTGCTGGCCCTGTCCAGAGTGTTTCCTTGTGCATATTGAACTCTGGACTAGGCTCCAGGGCCTCCTGTGACCCGGAAGGATAAAGTGGTTTAGAAGGTGAGTGAGTGAGTGAGAATCACATTCTTAAGGACTTGCTTCCTGTTTTGTGGCGCAGTTTGGGGATGACTCTTTCCTGTTTAATTATGACAGTCCCCCTTTCCAACACCACTGCAATGAATTGGAATGCCGACCGCACGCCAAACCTTATCAGCCAACATCAGTGCTGGACCTCATTAATTCTCTTGCACTCCTCACAGCTGTTCCAACATCTAGTGAAAAGCTTTCTCAGAACAGTAGAGGCTGCTGTCGCATTATAGAGGAGATCAACAGGATATTAATGCTGTTGGATTGGGAATGAGAGGTCTGAATGGATGTGATGTTCAGGTGTCTGCATAATTGTAGTGCATGTACATAACTCTAAATATACTACGACTGTTTAACATATTGGGGAAAACAAGAAAAGCATACAATGTGGCCGGGGCAATAGTTATCATAGTATCATGTTTTACATTTTCCAGTGTGTTAAGCTTGAGTTTAAGCCTCAGCAAACCTAAATCTGTGTTTTCTATCTAATACAGATAAGCTTGTTCCTCTGGGCTACAATACATATGTACAAAGCATGTCTTATGAAATCCTGATTAATGACTAAACATTGGCGAGTCCAACATCGAACTTCATCCCTTTATTGGCCCAGAGCATCTCCAGAGGTGGGAAAGCACCACCGGTGTGTAAACTCATTGTCACAGCGCGGTTGGGGGTGTGGGCCCAGGCGCAGGGCAGGAATTCGTTTGCGGCGATGTAAATGTTATATTGTAAGCAAACGGACTTCCTGTATGTGGATGCACGTGAAACTGTGTGTGAAGTGTTTTGGAATTCTGGTTTAGGCGGGGATCTAACCCCCGACCTTTGTAGTGAGAACCCCACGTGCTACCACTGTGCTATGCGGTAGTAGACGTGAGGTAAGTCAGGAGGGGTTTTGTGAAAGAGGGAGAAATGGCGGGGAAAAACAAACAAAGGAGACGCCAGGATTGTGTTCTCAAAACAAAAAGGAGAAGTTGATTAAAAAAAATTTTTTTAAATCACAAATAAACAGAAGAGGGTTTAAGAGAAAGGGGACTTGTGGATCTTTGTGTGGAGAGTGACCCATGCTCTCTACACTTGTTGCTTTTCTCTTTTCCTTCTCTTTTTCTCTTTTCTTTCCTTTAGCTTAGCTTTCTCTTTTCTTTTTCTCTTTTCTTTTGCTTAGCTTTCTCTTTAGCTTTCTCTTTAGCTTTCTCTTTAGCTTTCTCTTTAGCTTTCTCTTTAGCTTTCTCTTTAGCTTTCTGGTGTACCGTACCGGCTACCCCTCTACAAAGGTGCAGCAGAGGTGTTTGTGTGGTAGGGGTTTATATGGCTGCCGCCTCAGGTGCCGCTCGTTGGCTTGATCAGCCCAGGGCATTCTGGGGTTTGGAGTTCCCGGACCCTTACACTCATTTTACTTTCTTGCCCTTCTTTTGTTTGCTGCCGAACAGGGCTTCCTGCTAGGCCTTGTGGACAGTGGTGGTGGTGATAACGGTCGCTTGCCAGAACTTTAACTATACCTGCATTTATTGATCTTTTCATTTGCTGATGATTTTAGAATATAAGGCAGTGCTGAACGCAACAGCAGAGCTATTTAAGGTGGAACAGGAAAGTTCACACAAGAAGCTGGGGAATGTCCTTATCAGAAAATGTTTCCAGCATTAGACAAATAATTAGAGTGCTTTGATAGCCTAAATCAGCTCATCATGTGGGCAACAGTGATTATAAAGCTGTCTCTATAATGAACTCAAATATTGAGCCCAGGAGCTTATAGAACTGGTCCAAGCAAGCTATGAACAGACGAGAAATTTGACATGACCATGATAGACGATATGAAAACCCTATTCATTTTTGCCAGGGAAAACTCAACCTACACCCGGGGTGCCAAATATGTGCATAACAACATGGACAGCGTGGACAAAATGACAACACGACCACAGAAGTCTGTTGTGGTGGTTTGCCAGCCTTGCATTTCATTAGCTATATGTCTTTATATAAGCAATGCATGACCTTCGATTCACAATTGTACAAAACACTGTCAGGGCAGCAGTGCTACTTCTTCATCCTCCCATTTTGGACTGATTGTACTCAACACTACAGTGACTCACTATCACCTCTTGAAATACAAAGTGGCATTATGAGACAGGACAGGTCAGGGCTACCTGGTTAGCATGCTAGCATCAAATATATCTGCAACACAATGCGTAGTTTTTGAGAAACCATCAAAATGATCTCTATTAAAACTCTGTGTTGAGTGTGACTGTTTGCACCTTAACCCGGTGGTATAGGCATTTTTACATTCTACGTACATATTGCTCTTTTAATACGTTAACGATTTTGTCGAAAACCTTGCAAAAAATTTCATATAGTATCTCAAAATCCCTAATTGCCTTGAATCAATGGCTTTATGAATTATCTTGAAATAAGTGTCGTGGGCTGGAGGTTAGGGAACCACCCTTACCGGAGGGTCGCCGGTTCAATTCCCTGAACTGACAGTAACGACTGAGGTCCCCTTGAGCAAGGCACCTCACCCCCTACTTCTCCCCAGGCGCCGTGGATAGGTGTGCTCACTGTCCCCTAGTGTGTGTGTTCACTAGTGAGTGTGTATGTGGGTTTCACTTCACGGATGGGTTAAATGCGGAGACTAAATTTCCCCACTGTGGGATCAACAAGGGATTCAAATTTTTTTTTTTCTAAAAATCTTTAAAAATCTAACATAGTATGAATCCCCCAAGTCCTCAAAGCTGTAATGCAAACATTTATGAATATATAAACAGACAAATAATGCATAAGAACATAGATAGATCACATATCCCAACAGGAATGGGGATTGATCACCCTGCTGGCCCTGTCCAGAGTGTTTCCTTGTGCATATTGAACTCTGGACTAGGCTCCAGGGCCTCCTGTGACCCGGAAGGATAAAGTGGTTTAGAAGGTGAGTGAGTGAGAATCGCATTCTTAAGGACTTGCTTCCTGTTTTGTGGCGCAGTTTGGGGATGACTCTTTCCTGTTTAATTATGACAGTCCCCCTTTCCAACACCACTGCAATGAATTGGAATGCCGACCGCACGCCAAACCTTATCAGCCAACATCAGTGCTGGACCTCATTAATTCTCTTGCACTCCTCACAGCTGTTCCAACATCTAGTGAAAAGCTTTCTCAGAACAGTAGAGGCTGCTGTCGCATTATAGAGGGGATCAACAGGATATTAATGCTGTTGGATTGGGAATGAGAGGTCTGAATGGATGTGATGTTCAGGTGTCTGCATAATTGTAGTGCATGTACATAACTCTAAATATACTACGACTGTTTAACATATTGGGGAAAACAAGAAAAGCATACAATGTGGCCGGGGCAATAGTTATCATAGTATCATGTTTTACATTTTCCAGTGTGTTAAGCTTGAGTTTAAGCCTCAGCAAACCTAAATCTGTGTTTTCTATCTAATACAGATAAGCTTGTTCCTCTGGGCTACAATACATATGTACAAAGCATGTCTTATGAAATCCTGATTAATGACTAAACATTGGCGAGTCCAACATCGAACTTAATCCCTTTATTGGCCCAGAGCATCTCCAGAGGTGGAAAGCACCACCGGTGTTAACTCATTGTCACAGCGCGGTTGGGGGTGTGGACCCAAGCGCAGGGCAGGAATCCATTTGCGGCGATGTAAACGTTATATTGTAAGCAAACGGACTTCCTGTATGTGGATGCACGTGAAACTGTGTGTGAAGTGTTTTGGAATTCTGGTTTAGGCGGGGATCTAACCCCCGACCTTTGTAGTGAGAACCCCACGTGCTACCACTGTGCTATGCGGTAGTAGACGTGAGGTAAGTCAGGAGGGGTTTTGTGAAAGAGGGAGAAATGGCGGGGAAAAACAAACAAAGGAGACGCCAGGATTGTGTTCTCAAAACAAAAAGGAGAAGTTGATTAAAAAAAAATTTTTTAAATCACAAATAAACAGAAGAGGGTTTAAGAGAAAGGGGACTTGTGGATCTTTGTGTGGAGAGTGATCCATGCTCTCTACACTTGTTGCTTGTTGCTTTTCTCTTTTCCTTCTCTTTTTCTCTTTTCTTTCCTTTAGCTTAGCTTTCTCTTTTCTTTTTCTCTTTTCTTTTGCTTTTCTTTTGCTTAGCTTTCTCTTTAGCTTTCTCTTTAGCTTTCTCTTTAGCTTTCTCTTTAGCTTTCTGGTGTACCGTACCGGCTACCCCTCTACAAAGGTGCAGCAGAGGTGTTTGTGTGGTAGGGGTTTATATGGCTGCCGCCTCAGGTGCCGCTCGTTGGCTTGATCAGCCCAGGGCATTCTGGGGTTTGGAGTTCCGGGCTGTAGTTCCCCCAGAACGCGCAGCCACGGCCGCCCTCTGCTGGCTGCCGGCGGTACAGCCCGGACCCTTACACTCATTTTACTTTCTTGCCCTTCTTTTGTTTGCTGCCGAACAGGGCTTCCTGCTAGGCCTTGTGGACAGTGGTGGTGGTGATAACGGTCGCTTGCCAGAACTTCAACTATACCTGCATTTATTGATCTTTTCATTGGCTGATGAGTCTAGAATATAAGGCAGTGCTGAACGCAACAGCAGAGCTATTTAAGGTGGAACAGGAAAGTTCACACAAGAAGCTGGGGAATGTCCTTATCAGAAAATGTTTCCAGCATTAGACAAATAATTAGAGTGCTTTGATAGCCTAAATCAGCTCATCATGTGGGCAACAGTGATTATAAAGCTGTCTCTATAATGAACTCAAATATTGAGCCCAGGAGCTTATAGAACTGGTCCAAGCAAGCTATGAACAGACGAGAAATTTGACATGACCATGATAGACGATATGAAAACCCTATTCATTTTTGCCAGGGAAAACTCAACCTACACCCGGGGTGCCAAATATGTGCATAACAACATGGACAGCGTGGACAAAATGACAACACGACCACAGAAGTCTGTTGTGGTAGTTTGCCAGCCTTGCATTTCATTAGCTATATGTCTTTATATAAGCAGAGCAGGACCTTCACCACCTGCCTCTTTATCCTCTTGTGATTAACTGATGGCAGCGATGACTCAATACTACAGTGGCTCACTATCGCCTCTCGAGGTACAAAGTGGTATTATGAGACAGGACAGGCCGGGGCTAGCTGGTTAGCATGCTAACTTAAGTAGATATCTATATTTTTGCAACACAATGCATAGACGTGTTTGACATATACTGTCAGAACTGTCATTACTTCACATCCTGTTGATAACAGATTCATTCATTAGTTCATTTTGGAATGTTACGATTGGAATGTTACGATCTGAAGAATCAACATAACAACAAAATTGACTAGGGGAGCCTGAAGACATGACGGCACCTTTTGAGGGATGTTGCAAGAAGAACCATTTAAAGGTTTAAAGAATCTCTACATAATGTAAAATATTCCCAGACGTGTTCTCAGAGTTCTCCTGTCCTGCTATGGGAAGATCAGTTTAGGAACGTTTATGTTAAATGCTATAAGGGAAACTTCCAATCGCTCTATAAAGGAGTTTAGACAGCGCAGATCCAAACCTGAAGATAAAGAAGAATGACAGTGTCAGTGTACTCCATGGAGTACGACAATGCTCATTGCTTATTCCGACCTTGCAAGAGAATTCTTTATCTCCGGCGTCCAGTCCATCCTGCTTCTCTCAGGTGTGTAGATCCCTATCAATACAGCCAGGACCTCTTCACACACACTTGAGATTGAAACGTGTCAACCTTTCTCGCTCTTATCCGCTGTCATAGTCGTATACATTTTTTTCTTCTTTTTTTTTCCTCTCATCTGACCTGACCCAGTACACACGCCCCCCCCCCCACCACCACCACCACCACTTCTTCTCCCTCCACGTCTTTGATTTTTTCCCCCCCTTTCATCCCTCTGCTTCTCGCCTTGGCTTTTCACTCCATCTAAGAGAAGCATTTGATCTTGGGTGGCGATTTGCACTATCTACAGAGCGCATGACCTTGCCCTGCCTTTGCCGTTGCCATCATCTACACGAAGACCTTTTTCTTTTTTTCTTCAGCATTCCTTCATCCTGACGAACACTAAATCCGCCTTGGCGATAGGTGACAGCTTTGAGGAAGTTTAATTAGCCGCGATTAAGCTTAGCAAACCAATATGGAAACAAGTATCAAGAAGGCAGACCCAGACTCATTTTCTTTCTCTCTCTCACTTTCTCCACATTTTTCTTTGAGAAGATTTGCTCTTTTATGCCTCCGTCCTTATTAACTCCATATCACGAAAAGGTGGACGACTTCATTATAGCATCATCCCCGAGCCAAATCCCCCAAAAATGAACCCGAAGCACAGCGAGAACAGAATGAGAGAAAAACACTTCTGCTGCTTGGTTGCTCACCTTTGAATTTTAAATAGGGAAACAAAGTGAAGGTGGAACTGTCACAATACTGGATTTCCCAAATTTGACACAGTACTTTAAAAAATGGCGCTACGCAATACTGCTTTCAATACTTCTTGGCTCGAGGCAGTCTCCATTAATAGCCAGTCTCATTACATTCCAGACGACTGCTGTGTGTACGTATGTTACCTGACTGCGTAAACTCACGGATCACAGCATGTTAAATCTCTCCGCACCTTATTCATTTACCTCATGTCCAGGAACGAGTGCTGTGTTGGCGCTGCACTGTCCTGTCTGTTTACTGTGTCTAATATCTGTTTCATTTATCATATTTATTGTATTGTTTCTAGTTCAAATTTTGGTTTACACACACGTATGTCTGCACGTTTGCACTTTGCACTCTTTTGTTTTGCACCTTGTTCCTGGAGAAACATTGTTTCACTCCACTGTGTATGTGTACATGGATGGAATCACAATAAAAGCCTCTTGACTTGACTTGGCCTGTCATGCCTGCTGTCACACCCTGCCCTGTCCAGTTCATGTTTGTCTGTCTTCTCTGGATTTCTGTTTCTGTCTTGTCATGTCCATGTGCTCTTTGTTGTCCTGCTCCATGTGCTTCTGTTGGTTTTGGTCGTTGCTCCTCCTGTCTCCGCCCTCTAGTCAGACCCCCCACCTGTCCTTAGTTTGTAGCTCCGCCCCTTCCCAGGTGTTCCTTGTTAGTCTTTGTTAATGGTGGTTCTGGCTCGGATGTTCCGGTACCTCTTTCCGGAGGGCAGAGGTTGGAAGAGGGGATGGCTGGGGTGTGTGGGGTCTGAGGATATGTGGACTGCTTTCCTCAGACATCTCTTGTCATAGATGTCCTGTATGGGTGGGAGGGTAGATGCGGTGATGTGCTGTGCAGTCTTTACCACCCTCTGCAGGGCCTTGCGCTCAGCAGAGGTGGCACTTCCTGGTCCCCTCTATTTGCTGCTTTCTTTGGTTTTGTTTTGTTCTTTTGTATTTCATTAAACACTTGCACTTACATCCTGCCTCCTCATCCGCTATCCCTCGTGACACCTGCCTTTAATACTGAAATGCCCCTGCAGGCTTTTTGGGAATCTTTATTTTAACAAGTATGTCACACATCAGTGAGACACATGTATGTCATGTAACCAGAGCAGAGTGCTATCAAGTATTACACTAAGGTAATGCTCTTCTTATTGTAAAAGTACAGTCAGATACAATAAATAAAAGAGAGGATGCTAATACTAATAAAGAGCCTTTAAAAGGAGGTAAGGAGATATATGAATCTCTGGACTATAGGTATGTGGATATTCTTAACATAAGTGAGTCAGTATAAACATGTGGAGTATTATTTACAGAATCTGTACAGCTGTGCAAATAAGCATTGTGAGTCAGTCCAGGGGTTGGAGCTAAAGCTAAACCCTGCAGGGTGGTATATCGCTAAGACCAGGATTGGGCCCAGCTGCCCCTGCAAGTCATTGCTGGTAAGCTAGCTGGTCAGGAGCCCAGTCCTGGTGATCTACCCAAGGTCATTTAGCTCCAACCTGATCCAGGTTTCCAAGGGGTATCTGAGGCATGTTGGCCCTAACTATTAAAGATGTTAGATATCCAGGATGAGGTGCTGCTCTCTGGTGGTCCTGTGGGTTTCTTGACCACTGAGGAACAGGGTGAAAGGGGAATAACAGAGTATGAAGAGAAGCAGTTGTACTACAGTCTGTTGTTGTAGAACTAGGAAATGTTTCTGTATGGTGAGTAGAGATGGAACATGGACAGCGAGCGTAGAAAACTAACGGTGTAGCTAATGAAGTGGCTTGTGCATGCATGTTGCTATATGTAGTCATAACTGTTGTTCATATATTTTTAATGAAAAGTTATTATAGTTGTTTACTTCACTACACAGACCTAGCAACTGAGCAGCATGGCAGCATTGGTTGTGGTACTTCAGGAGCATTTCAATTGGCCAGGTGGCTGTTTCCTGAACTGTGGATAGGTAAGCTGGCGGTAGAACTGAGTGTGGTAGTTCAGCCGGCATATCTGGTGTTTCTGAAGGCGATACAGTAGGGCGCACTGCTGCCAGAGGAGCTGGAATGACATTTGCAGCTTGCTACACTGGCTGAAGCTTCATAGTGGCTAGAAGTGACCTGCCTGAAAACCTGCCATTCCAGGCCACACTAGCTGGCAGTCCGCCCATGCTGTCTGTTTAGCTGTCTGTGTAGAGCATGCCCACATGCCCAGTGTTTCCCATGTCTTCTTATTCTCTGCCCACATATATATCAGGGAAATGGTATCACAAGTAGCCCGAACTTGGTATGAGTACTTGGATCGGGTTCAGGTACAAACCTCTGTACCAAGCTCTATCCTAGATGAACCATGAGCATGTTCATTCAGTCAGACTTGTGTGTTTAACCCACATGCAAGCTTATTATTATCTAAATAATACCAAACAAAAACAACAAGCTGGGTACATGAATGAATTAGCCTAGCTTAGCATCAGCCAGGTCTGCCTTTAATTAGCAGGGCTTAAGGGCACAATGTCAGTAAGCAATGTTAACTGCAGTTCATCCGCCTTAAATTTGAAAGCAAATACAAAGGGATTGTGCATGTTTGCTCACAGCCAGGCTTGAAAGCATGTCTGAAATCATTTCAGTCAGGATTCTGTCTCTTGATGCCTGAAACCCAAAAGGAACAACAACAGAAAGGATGTTTACCACCACGAGAGCGTTATTAACCACACGTCTACGCTCCATCACCTTAAACGCACTCTCTCGTCTCTAGTATTTAGTCAAACACACACACACACGCACACACACACACACACCCAAACAAACAAGCAAGATTGTATTTCCCCGCAGAGTCTGTAACCTCTCTTAGCCACACTCCATATAACAATAAGGAAGAGTAAAGAAGCGGCAAATTTGTGGTGACACGCCGGGGGCTGGGCGCTGAGCATGCTGGGAAACACTGAGAGTTGACTTGATGGGTTAGCACGACTGAGCTGCGGGAGTCTGAGGTTAAAGTCAGAAAGCAGATTCATTTTGGAAGGGGGGCATACACAGGATTTTGGGGGGGGGGAGGCATTGTAAACACGAATGTCAGTTTTTGTAAATTCTATTAGTATTATTCCCTAGTAAATTATTAGTAGTTCTATTAGTAGTGCGATTAATCGTTAACCAATGAACCCAAAATCATTACTGTCTATGTTGTATATATATTTTTTGAGTCAATGACAAAATTAGGTTACTAGAACTGACCATGGTCAATTTAAATTCAAATGGATATGATGTGCAGTTTTATATCTGTCACAGATACCTGTTTTTCCATCTTATATGCATTTAATATCTCAAATATAAGCTCACTGGATTAGTCATCTGTGACTGAAACGTACCTCCATAAGCACAAATAACGGCTGTGGTTCGATTCGGCATGGACTGGACAAGGTTCTGGATGCAGGCCACATCAATGTTCAGCCACTCTTGCATCGAAGAATTGCTTGGTAGGGCCAGATTTGGTGGGTGCCTTCCCTGACATAATTCTGAGGAGAGTTTCCTGTACATTTCCATGGTTTTCCTGAAGAGGTTGTACCACCTGACATGGTAACCATTCAAACCAAAATGGTAGATCACCAGAACGCAAATATCCAAAATTTGTGAAAGGGCTGCTGACCTTTCACCACAAAGGTCACTTAGGGCTTTTATGGTGCAATATCCTGGCCTCCCTTTGTAAAGGAAAGCAAAATAAAAGTCTTTTGAGGACGTACAACATTATTTTTACTTCCTGCCAGTGCTATTTCATACCAGATTATTTTATTTATTATTGTATATATCAATTATAAAATATAATTCAAAATCAAAATGACCTTTTTTGATCATTTTTGTAATATGTAAAGTTTTGTACAAATTGCAGCATGTGACATTGTTGCCTTTTGGAAGCAAAAACAAAAGTAAAATTAATTTTATTTGGATGCACTGAACATGGTTTTAATAAAACATGCATTGTTGAATAATCTGGGATGTATTTATTAAATTATTGTTTGGCAAAAAACATTCATATCATGTTAATGATCCCTAGATAAGAAAGACTTTAGTCTTTATTAAATGATAAACATGGTCTAATGTAACAGTCTGCTTGCTTACACTTAACACATACCCATATTAGCAAACATATATAGCCTGACCTGGGCCAGACTGAATTTCATTCTTGTAAAAAAAAAAAAAACTGTAAACTGGTATGATAATGCCTACTCTCCAGCATCACCAGCATAAACCAAGACCAACCAAGCAGGTTAGACCAGTATGGAATTTAATGCTGGTTTGTTCTATTCTCTTCAGCAGGGATACATAGTTTAAACAACAGTCAACACGTAACAACAGTAGCTTTAAGCTTTCCTTGTCATGGGACCAGCTACACAGACTAACTGTGTTAGCTAACAAACACATTTGAAGACTATAGCTTAAGGCTACACTTGACAGAAGTGAGATGATGCATAAACAAAAATCCGCTGATGCTTTTCTTAGCAAGCCATGCAAATAGCTGTTGTGAGTAGTAGTTGTAGTACTGTTGACTAAATTTAGAATCTCTGCTAAATCCCTTTATCAGCAGCTCTGGCACTACCTACTGAAATTAAGTACAGGAGCTGAGGAGTCAACTCCATCTGTTTTTGGGGATCCAGATTTCTCTCTAGTGTGTAACTTTGCAGGCTAATGTTAGTGTGCTTTACTCCATGGAGGGCCATAGGACTGCAGTTTACTGCTTCCTTTGCTCCAGCAGATCTTATTTAACCTGTGAAATGTTTTTTAAGCCATGTTTTTAAGCCATAGTCTACACACATCATCAAAAGAATAGCTGCACCCAGAAGGAAGTGTGGGATGGCAGTGCTATTGGGAAGGAAGATAAAGGTTACCAGGAAAGATACATGATGATACATTTAGACTGATATGAGTAATATTTACTATGCTACACATACAGAGGTACGGCACCATTGCAGTCTATGGCAATGCTGAGGTGGTGTTAAGGGCAGTCATTGTAACGGTCTGCGTGCATGTAGTCCTGCGCCATGTAGCCGTCTGCCAATGGTGCTGGCACTAACAGGATGACTCATGGAGGGCACCACTGCTTATTGAATGTCCACAGTCATGGCTGTTGGGTCAGTCAAGTACAGCGCAAAGGTCCCTCCTTGCTTATGTCACATGCATGAGCATGAATCTTGACTGATTGGTATGTCTCACCTGTCAGTTTTATTCCTGTTGGTTGATTCTTCCTGGGTGTAACTATTTGCGAAATGATGATGAGTGTATTTCTCTGTTTAGCTTTAACCTCTCTTTAGCTCTTCAGAATTAAACATGCCCCTCGATACTTATGTAAATGAGCTTTGTTTTGATTGTCCGTCCTTTACTATGTCTTATTCAAAAAGCAATCTGTGCTAAAACAGTCCTTATAATTTTACAGGAAGGGCCATGTGACAGAATTAAAGGTATTTTGGTATGACTTTTATTTTGAAGGGCTAGTCTTCCCCTGCTGTAGATGCTTGTCCAGTGAAAATGACCTTAATACAGAAACTGCCTATGCTACAATAGGTTTGGTTTCTACAGAGAGAGAGTTTCCTAATCTCCCTCAAAGTCTTATCATATTGGTCCAGAATATAGACCATAATATAGGCCAACTGTGATGTCTTACAATTTAACCAGTAATCACTTATGACCTAAGAAAACACGCAGCATCTTTACAACGTTATCTACAGTATTGCCACAACATATGAACAACATTTATAATAACCTCATTATTAAGTAACACTGCCATTATTCCATGGAGTTCCATTCATAACATAATAGAACTCATGAAGGATGGTAGGAGGTTGTGACAACATACTGACAACATTGCCACTACGGTCTAGAATGTTGTCAGTTAACGTTGTCATGACTTTCTGAAGAATTACATGTCGACATTGTGACAGTGTTGTGGTCACCAAAACAATAGACTGACATAATGTTTTTTTTTTTTGCACATGAATAGTTGCACTACTGTACTTGACTGGTTGTGTCTGCATACAGCTGCACACATCGTTTTGCACATGTAACTGTTCTTGTATGGTTATATTTCAGCTCATTTTGCACAAACACCACTTTACTACAGACTGTTACAATGTAACTAATGTAGCACATACCTGCACAATGTATATAGCCTGTATAATTCTAAATTGTTTACATTTTATATTTTATATTTTATTTATATATTCTCTGCATGCTTAATTTTTGACCCTTGTTATCTGTCTATTTATATTTATACTTTTTTTTATTCTATGACATCCAATGTGGGCAGCAAAGTAAGAATTTCATTGTACAGGGAAACTAGTTTCCTTACTGTGCATATGACAATAAAGCTTTGAATCTTTGAATCTTTGAATCTTTGAATCTTTGACAGTGTAGCCCTGTTTTCCTGGGATTGTGTCTCGGAAATGTCCACAGAGCTACATTAAAGTGCTTCTCAAAATGAATTAGCTAGTCCAAGTTTCCCACCAACTTTAGTCTGAGGCACAAAGAGGGAGAACCAGTGTGCAAGTACGAAGTACCCTGCCATGAGCTATCTAGGCCTGTAGCACCTACTGTACATCTACAGCTAGGACAGGCAAAACACTCCACTGTCCTGTACAGTAACTCTCGTCTAATCTGAGTGCAGACATACGATGAATCATGTTCCATGCGTTCTCCAGGGCCTTTCCTTCCCCGCAGATGATGCTGAGTGATTAAACTTCAGTCCAGTCAGGGTAAGAACAATTAGGTCCAAACCGTGGAGGGCTAATGGATCTTTAGTGGGGCCATGTTTCTTAATAACGGATGTGTTGTCGTGCACTCATGGGCTGCGCTGAGCATTGCAGTAATACGTCTGTTTATTGCATGCCCAAGAGTGACACGGGGGTAATTTGGAGGAGACGTTTAGACTGATCGTGAGGAAAGGCTATTCGCTGTAGGTGGTGGTCTACCACGCTAGTTGGGCTTGGAATGTTTTTAAGCGTGCTCTTCTCAGATGGATTCCATGTGAAATGCCACCGGCACAAAGTACTCCACAACTGGTTTTATATATTTATATGCTACATAAGTTTGGGACCTCTTGAACAGCAATAATGGGAGAAAACAACCATCACATTAAGTCCTAATAATGACACACAGGATATAAAGACTTGTAATGTCCTTATGATTAGATTAAAAGATGGTTATCCAACATTTGTAGAAGAATATTCCCACATGATTTTGAAGATTAGCAGATAAAGATGTGTCACCTTGCTCATTTTTAAGTGGTAGTAACTTCAGGCTCCTCTAGATGGCATTGCATGAGGATGATCTGGCTTTAAATGCCTGTGGGGTGAGAGCGACAGGATTCATAGATAGACAAGAGGTGCTATACTGCAGTGAAGGTTTCGTTCCATGTGTATAAAATGGGTCTTGAAGCAGATGGATGTTAATGGTTGGCAAAAAGGAGCAATTGTACTTGGGAATGCCAAAGACCATAATCTAAAGGAAGTAGCTGAATTTGCAGGTGTATGAAATGGTACGGTCATACGGGTCTACCAGCAGTGGTGAAATTCTCCTGGCTGAACACTAATGTGGCCCACATCCAGACACTGGTCCAGTTCATGACAAATCAAAGCACAGCTGGTATTCGTGCTAATGGTGGTATTACATGTAGGTATGTTTTAGGTACATAATCCTTCTGCCACTCTGTGGACGTGACCACAATGAATCCTGCCAACTCTTGTCATGTGTGTTTCCTCCATTAATTTTTTATTAATTACCAAACATTCAATAATCTTGTGATATTTATCACATGTAGACATGGACAAGTTGCTGAATAACAGTGGGATGTTGTCCCTTAACTCTGTACCTATTCCGCTTGTTTAGTTTTTTTGCATATTTATTTAAATTAAGTTTGTTTAATGCTTGTTTACTATTATGTTTTATTTGTCATATGGTTTAATGTTGTCTAATTCTAAAACTAAATAAGTATAATGTTCAAGTCAATAATGATGAGGATTAAGTAGTGTGTAATCAGAAAAATCAGTTTGAACATGTAATAACTAAATCTGATTTTGTAATAACTGAATTTGAATTTGTAATAACCTAATTTTAACATGTAATAACAGAATTTGAATTTGTAATAACCTAATTATAACATGTAATAACTGGATTTGAACAGCATGAACTGAATTTGAACATGTAATAACAGAATTTGAACAGTATGAACTGAATTTAAACAAGTATCAACAGAATTTGAAAATGTAATCATTTTCTATTTTGTTTTTATTTAATTACTAAATTATTTAATTGGTATATGTTTTAATGTAATAGATACCAGTAAAAAAAAGTCATGAAGACTAATTACTGGGTTTCTAACATATCTCTTTTATTTTCATTCTTACTAGCAATAATAACTTTTTACTTGTTCCAATTAAACTTAAAAGTCTAATCTAAAACGTTCTCTCCTTCCTAGATCTTCCTAAACCCACTTCATCAGCTGTCAGCGCCGAGGACTTTTATTTTGAAAAAAGTTCCTACAGGAAGTATGTTCGTTCAGCGGGGTTGGCTGTTTTGCCGGTGTGAGCTGAGCTTGGTGTTTATATGTAAATGCTGTAAACAGGTCAGTGACACCGAAACACTGTTATATACTCAAGTAACAATATTAAATCAATAAAGTCTAACCCGCATGTTTACAAGTTTTGAAAAGATCAAAAAACGACCGACCTCTCTCTCTCTTTTTCGGCTGTGTTAGCTGAAAGGCTCATTTAAAACTGAAACTCGAGTTTCTGCTGGAGCTTAGCTTCTGGGGGTCATGCTGTAACTTAGCTCCATATTACTGGTCAGTTAGTGTCTCTGGTCAGTCCTGTAACAATCACAGGTGTTGATGGTGCTGTCTAAGTATAGGTGACCAAGTTCAGCTACAGAACCATGAATCTTCCCTTTCATCGTGCTCAGCTGCTGCCCGGTGTTCAGATATCACAAACGCCCACCTTTTCCAAACAACTGTTCCCACGAGGAGGGAAATCTGAACTTTTCAAACTCAATGACTGGATAAGAAAGAAGGTGTGCAAACTTAGTTCTTGGGGAGCTCCACCAAATTTGCAGAGTAGGTAACCAGAGTAGTTCAGTCCTTGAGATGTAAACAGGGTCATTCAGAGTGGTTGATGTAAAGAGGTTTGTTACAGAGAAACTTACAGCCTGATTTATTTACAGTGGGTGTGATAATTCAAATATCACCATTGTATTTACTGTCCAAAGCACCAGTGAACGTACACGAGTCTTCTGAGTCTTAGTACATGATTACGATGATGGTAAAATATTCATAAAGCTGGAAGTTTTCATTGCAGATTATTTTGCCTCAAGACAACCTGCAAAGATCCTTCCACCAGGAATAGATTAAAATACAAGGATTAAAATACATTTCAAGCAAAATGTTTATCATAAATAAAACTATGATAAAACAGTGTGTTAGACATCAAGCAGCATAATTCTAATCATTACGGGTAATTGTCTTCTGTGAGGCAGACTTCTGGTTTCTATCATCACCACTGTGAACGAATCTGACTCACATTTCAAACTGGACCTCTCTGAATCACTGGCTTATAAAAGAGCTTGAATTCCAGGACATTTGTGTTTAGCAATGAGATGAATCCTTTTCTGAACAGATGAACCAAATTCCAGTGACTCTTCACACAGAATGGCCTTTGGATTGATGATTTTGGATGCCTGTCCTCTTTTGGTTTAGCTGTGACATCGCAGTGTGTCCAATTTAGTACCACTGTGTTAAGAAAGATCCACCGCTCAAATTACATGTGGTCAGTAGTGGTCAGTCTAGTGGTCAGAACCTGACTGATGATGAATTGGATGGGGGGCCTGATTGACCTGAATGCTTACAGCAACTACAGTGTGTTGTTTTTAAATACATAAATAAATATAAAGTACATAGTTAAGTATAGTGCATTATTTTATTGCTCTGTTGTTATTGCATTACATATACAGCGTTTAGCTGACGCTCATATCCAGAGCGACTTACAGGGTTAATCATATTCCAGGTGGGCCAGTGTAATGTTACTAGTCTTGCCCAAGGACTCTTATTGGTGTAGCACAGCATAGTCACCCAGAACGGGAATCGAACCCCAGTCTCCCACATGGGACGGTAGCTTCCTGGTGAGTAGTGGTGTTATCCGTTGTGCCACACCAACCACAAGTTGGCATTATTATAACATGGAATTGACATACCAGCCATATGATTCTCTATAGACCCATGCATGCACCTTTGTTACAGACCACAATCTGCTTTTATGGCTTGAAAGGAGAAATAAAACTTAGTTATTTTCTGAATATCACAAACCTCGAGCGCTTTGGGGTGAAAACATGAGGGCGGGCTGTTTTAAATTGTTTTCCCACTAGCCAACATTACTTAACATTACATTAGCTTACATCAGTGTATTCCTTCTTTTGCCATTGGGTGGTTTGGTTGACATGAGATGGCATTTGTACAATGCATTCTAGGTATTGGAGTAAGAGAGCATGTAGTGATGAATGAAAATCCCAAAAAAGGGTTAAGATCCAGGACGGTTAATTCTGTCGAGCTAAAGAGGCTGAAGGATTCTGGTTTTAGGCTGGATTTTCACTTGTGTTTGTTGTTTTAATGTCAGATTAAAGATTTAAGTGCTCCCACCTATCTAGCCTCTGTTATCTTCCATTTATTTCTCTCCAGAAGGTGATATTGCCAGCTGGGTAGCAAGTGAAATGATGAATAATCAATAAAGGAATATTCTTATCATCAGTGATACCATTGATTAGTTGCTACAGGCTTATTTTAATCTCGGTGACACTTTTAATCTCCTAACAGAGACTCTGTATATCAGTATTGCTCAAATGAAGCTTTATTTCCAAACTGTGATACACCAAATTGAATTCATGGAGGGCGGTTATCTAACAAGCTTATCTAACAAGCTGAATCAGCTGTGCTGAAGCACTCATGGAGACACATAGGGGGAAACAAATGTGCGAAATACACAACTTTACACAGGATATCGCTCCTACATTGCTCCAGTTTATTTGCCTGTTTGAACTCCTCACAAAGCTTTAGCGTTAAAGTCTGGGTGGTTTGAAAAGTTACCTGAACACAGTAGAAGGGCTGTCACGATTAATCAACTAGATTACAATATAAAATAGAACATAAGCGTATAAACAGTTGCCTCGTCAGTGACTTGGTAAAGACTAGTTGGTCTTTTGCATGTTGATGATACATATTTAAGATTGACACCCCTTCTTTAATACCTCCATTTAAATAGATAGCATTTTATATGTTACTATTTATAGGATTTTCTCTACATTGTATTCTGATTCTATGGTACATCACGTGACCACTACTGCAATCAGTAGTAACAACCCTGTACAGTATAAAATCAAAGTCCCTGTTAATTATATTGCAGGCCTATGCTTTGCAGTTATGACGGTGTTGAACTTGTCATTTGCTGCCTGTGGCTTTATGGGTATCTACCAGCTTGGCGCAGTGGGAGCGCTCCTCAGACATGGCGGCAGGCTGCTGGCGTCTACGAGAGCGTGCGCAGGGGCTTCAGCTGGAGCTTTGGTTGCCAGTATAGTCATCACTGCCCCTGATAAGCTAGAGGTAAGGCACATGGATGTAGGGGTGGGGAATATGATGATGTGGTTGATGTGATGAATTACAGGCAGGGTATGCATTCCTGAGTAATCATAGGTATTGTCAGAGCTTTGAACAACTGCATGACCTTAAAATGACCTGTTATAAAGAGCCTGTAAACAACAACCTGTGTATAGCAATGTCATAAACTACATAGCAGCAAGATGTTAACTTATTCCTAGCAGGCGTTACCTACTGTTTCTTCTTGGTTGTTTTTATGTGTCTTATTAAATAGATAGATCTACAATAAAACATCTATAGCTGGTCTGAAATGTTTCCTCATTATCTGGCTAGACAGCAGAGATTACTACTGTTTATTAGCTCACTTCAGTGCATTGCTAGATGGGTTTGAACAGTTGGAGCAGCAGTAGATCAATAGTGTAAGACACAAACGCACCAAAGACCTCTTCAGGCACATAGTTGTGCCGTTGTGTCCTCTAAAAGATTTGAGATTTTCCTTACTGTTCTTCATCTCCTCCTCTACAGCATTGTAAAGAGTTCACCTACAGGTTTGCCAGCAATGTAAGAAGACAGACGTTTGGTCCACTGACCCCAGGATATGACTTCATGCTGGAGCTCAGGTAAAGTTACCATGATCTGGTAAAGAACCAAGATCTGGACCCATCACAACCGAGTGCAGTATAGCACTCAGGGGAATGGTCTTGGGGCATAATTGGAATTTTAGGTTAAAGGCTTTTTGCAAGAGGCAGCAGTGCATGAGTGAAGTGAAGCTAGAATGCAGTTGTGTGCAAAAGTTTGGCTACCAGCTGGTCAAAAGTCATGTTGAAAACAATTTACACATCCTCTACAGAGAACACATGTTAATGCACAATTACTGGTTAGGAACCCTCCAAGGTGTTTGAAGGCTCAATGATGGAACCACTTCAAAACTGCTTAATAAGTGTTGTGAACATCTGATACGGTACAGAAAGGACTTCATATTTCAGGTGGTCCAGAAACACATCCAATATGAGGGTATTAGAGGAACCCCTGATAGCCTAAAAGCTCTTGTAGGAGCTTCTAACCACCTCACTGGTTTACAACCATGTTTCATCTAGAGCCCCTATAGAATCCTTCAAGGACTCACTCATCGAAAGGGTCCCTAAAGGAGCTTTAGATGAAACATTGTTCTGGATGGAAAGCAGTGAGGTGAACCTGTTTCAGTACAACAGTGTTTTATGGTAACGCATATGATTAACTGCATAGCATCAATCATCCACACCCAAAGATATTTTAAGGATGGTTTGACTATGGTTTGACTGTTTATGGTGTGGTTTGGTAGTTCTTGCTACAGTTAGAAAGTCCTTGCTTTTGTTTGATTGTTCATAGTACGGTTTAGTAATTCCTGCTATGATTTGATTGCTTTTGATATGGTTTAGTAACTTGCAAAGTTCTCATTGTTCTTGCTCTAACTTGGAAGTTCTTGCAATAGTTTGACTGAACTTGCTGTGATTTGATAGCTCTTGCTATAATTTGGTAGTTCCTGCTATGGTTTGTTAGTCCTTCATATGGTTTGATTGTTATTGGTATGGTTTAATTAGTATTGCAATGATTTGGTTGTTGTTGATATGGTTTGGCAGTTTTGCTATAGGTTCAGTGACTGTATAAAGAAAAATAATTGTAAAATTATTATGTACTAAAACATCCAACTTGATTGACTCTGACAGTAGATGACAACTATAGGTGATATAAGACATCATGGTTATGAGCTCAAGCATAGTGTACCTACGTATTATGTAGGCTACACCTCTCTCACTGCTTTTAGCTTTGACTTTAGCTGTTCATCAAGTCAAGATGCGCCATAGTGCTGCAAGCCAAGCCAGGCTGTCTAAACACCTTTGTGTTTCTGGGTCCTTGAAGTTTAATGGCAAAATGGGCGGTCAGCCTCCATTTATTGTGCAACCATTATTATGCATGTTTTCCCCCTGCTGGCAGAGCTGGCTCGTAAAACAGATGAATATGCCTGTAAATTAACTTAATCGGCCCAATGAAACTCGCATTCGCACTTCTGCGGCTATCTGTTTTTTCCCTTACCCAGCTTTTTGGCACGGCAGATTTTCCAGAACCGTAGGGCGGATAAATGCTGAGCAGGTGTGAGGCGCTGTCGAAGAACAGGAGCGAGAAACAGGCTGAAGTTTTACTGGGAATGTCCTTGGGTATGGAGGATTGACGCTATGCGGTTATAAGATAATTGTGTGTGTGTTTGTGGGGGAGAGTGAGAGAAATGGAGGGAGAGAGAAAGGGAGATAGAGAACAAGGCTGCCTTGACCTTGAGGTAACTTGATGCACACCCTCCAGAACGCATTCATTTCATCTCCACATGAAATATGAATCGCTGTTGCTGTTTCGGGGGCACCACAAGTGTATCTCCTGCTGCAGCCGAATTAGGCCTGTCAGAGGAAGCAGAGATGGTGAAGAAAAAGCTGTGCCTGGCCCTGCCAGAACGAGCCTTGAATGGTTCGAAGATAGTGCCATTCCGATGCTCAAATGTGTCATGGCTGCCTCAGTAATGGGAGATACAGATACAAGCACAGATAGCAGCGTTACGATATTAAACGCCTTGACGCTTGTCGTGGGGTGAAAAAATAACATCTGTGCTCTGCACAAACCTTAATAGTGGCCTTATACTGGCCGTTGTTGTTCCATATCACGATATTTCCCAATGTATCAGAGTATCAGATGATGCTTAAATGTACATTTATTTGAGTTTCCTATGTGCTGCAGCTCCGAGTTTTGTTTTGTGTACTAAACTGCACCAAAAGGTACTGCAGTGCTGTAAATGTTAACCAGACACAAACCCTATTTCCATAAAGCGAAATTTACTTAATGTAGTGTTTATGTATTTAGTGTATTTGCATATGCCATTCAGTACTGTGCGAAATCACAGATCAACCTTTCTATCCTACTAAAACAGCTATTAAAGTACATTTTCCTAATTTTCTGAAGATATTTAGAGAAGATCAGGAGTTTCCCAAAGTTGTGCAAGACCTGATAACCTATAACTGTCACAAACGGTACTTAAAGCTTTCATCTTTGAAAGACAGAAGAAAATCAAGCTTCACTCTTACATCAAAACATCCACAGAAAAAAATCTCTGTCCACTGTAAGAAGACAGCTTAGCACTATATGTCTGAAAAGGATGGGTAGCTGTCAATTAGCTTGTACTGAGAAAAGAAAATACAACCCCAACTCCAAAAAAGTTGGGCGCTGGGTAAAATGTAAATTAGAACCGAATCTAATGACTTTCGAATCTCGTAGACCCATATTTTATTAACAGTGGAGCATAGAACACATGTCAGATGTTTAAAGTGAGACATTTTACCATTTTATTCAAATTTATAACATGATGGCCGCAGTGTATCTCAAAAAAAGTAGGGACAGGAAAACAAAAGGCTGAAAAAAAAGTGCAAATAATAAAAAACAGCTGGAGGAGCAATTTCACGTGGAAATGAAAAGAGCTTCACACCATGTATGATACTACTAGTAATATATCAGTGTAGACAGTGTATCCCCCAGCTTTATCCTGTGGCCTGAGATCATCTCAGAGCTCTGCTCTCGAGGGATTCCACCGAGGGACACCACTGTGCGTGTGGTGAAAGAAATCCGTTGGAGGTGAATGTCAGGCTGAACGTGCCTTTCGTGTCATTACCGGAGTGGCTTGGCCAAACAGATTGTGCAATTACGAGGCGTGTTTGGGAAATTTTCTTGTCTGCCGAGGTTGTTAATTATGCAGAGATGACAAACGAGCATCTGTCTTGCTGTTGGACTCCAGAGACGGCATAGAAGACATTCTCCCATCGAATGCCCACCTGTTAGCCAATGAGCGCCTCCACGTTTCCATAACCAACTCCAGGACGGGCAAGAACAGTATGGTGTCGAGCTTCACCTCAAGAGATGACCTTATTAAGGTATTCACACCTCTGCTCAGCACTCGATAATCCAGACAGTGGATCCAATATCCTGCATTATGTCCTATAGTACATTTGAACCGTTACTGTACTGTACTGCTGCTGCGATAAATACAGTATACTACTCCACTAGAAGAGTTATAGGGTTCAATAGCACTGCAGTGACACTGGCATGGTGGAGGTGTGTTGGTGTGTGCTGTGCTGGTGTGAGTGGATCAGACACAGTAGTGCTGCTGGAGTGTTTAAGCACCTCAGTCTCACTGCTGGACTGAGAATCGACCCCCAACTGAAACTATCCAGTCATCTGTGTCATGTGGGCAGCGTCCTGTGACCACTGATGAAGGACTAGAGGATGTGTCGCAGCAGATGAGCTCTCGTCTCTAACTGTACATCTACAAGGTGGACCAGCAAGGTAGTAGTATCTAACAGAGTGGACAGTGAGTGGACACAGTGTTCAAACACTCCAGCGACACAAAAACACACCACCAAAACGTCAGTGTCACTGCAGTGCTGAGAGTGATCCACCACCCACATAATGCTCTCTTGTGGTCCTGTGGGGGTCCAGACCATTTGAGAACAGGTTAAAAGGGGGGCTACTGAAGTATGCAGGGAAAGAGTTAAACCGCAGTCTGTAATTGTAGAACTACAAAGTGGTAGATTATGGAATTGGGATCTGAGAAAATGAATAATGACCGAAGAAACTGATCGGTGTAGGTCATTACAGAAGTATTGTATAGCACTACAGAAATTATTTTTCTGTAACATCCACATTTTATGTCAACCTAACTGCAGACAGTCTGTGTTTTGGCCTTGACGGATCTTAAAGACACACACTGGTTCTCAGATTCGGTATGCATTTAGCTTTATAGGCTGAAAAAGCTCCCCTATGAACTGTTTTGGTAGTGTCATGAAAACATGGGACAACATTTTTTGTTTGCCATTTAATTTATTTTCACAGATATCAGTTTAGGATTTATGATTTGGGACAGCCAGCTCCAAAGGGGGGGAACCCTATAAATGATGACTTTGTATATATTTAACTTATTATTGTCTCAGTAATTGCCTTGGGTTTAAATAGATCACAATAAAAGCCATGTAGATGTCTAAGATCTAAAAGTATTGAATTTACTGTGAAGCCAGAGTTCGAACCAATTCTGTAGAACAGAGCGTGTAAAAATACAGTGTAACAAAAGTTGCATAAGAATAAGTGCCTTTTATCTCTTTAAGCTTCCTTGCTCTAAGAGAGAAATATAAAATGTGCATCATTATCATGGAAATTGACAACAAGTCATTTCTGTTTCTTTGAGAAGGTGAGAAATTGTGACACCCCTGCGGTATTTTACAAAGCAGGAATTGTCAGTAGGCAAGATAATGAAAGCGACTGTTGATGTGTCAGTTAGACATAACTTAGGCCAACATCATCTTTTCAGTAGAAGAGCAGGTGAAGTATGCCCCTGTTTCCATGTTTTTGCCTTTCATATTTGCTCTTCATCTTTCTTGACACTTTACTGTATATCCAGTACATCTGCATCCCTGGACACTCTAGACATTTTACTTATATGTGCACCTGTTTACTAATCGTTATATTATATATATATATATATATATATATATATATATATATATATATATATATATATATATATATATATATATATATGCACATGTTTATTGTCATTATCTGCCGATTCCTGCACCCCATGCACATTATTGCACTGCCTTTACAGTTGAAACCAAAAGTTTACATACACTATATAAAAAGACACATATGCATTTTTTTCTCACTGTCTGACATGAAATCAGAATAAACTTTTCCCTTTTTAGGTCAGTTAGGATTACCACAATTATTTCTATTTGCTAAATGTTAGAATAATGAGAGAGGAATTTTTTTAAGGCAATTTTTATTACTTTCTTCAAGCTCAAAAGTTTAAATACACTAAGATTACTATGCCTTTAAACAGTTTGGGACAGCCCATATGATGATGTCATGTCTTTGCAAGCTACTTATAGGTTTATTGGCAACATCTGAGTTAATTAAAGACACACCTGTGGATGTATTTTAAGGCACACCTGAAACACGCTGCTTCTTTGAGTAACATCATGGGAAAGTCGAAAGAAATCAGCCAAGATATCAGGAAGAGAATTGTGGACTTGCACAAGTCTGGTTCATCCTTGGGTGCAATTTCCAGATGCCTGAAGGTGCCTCGTTCATCTGTACAAACAATTATACGCAAGTACAAAAAAGATGGTAATGTCCAGCCATCATACCGCTCAGGAAGGAAAAAGGTTCTGTGTCCCAGAGATGAACGTGCTTTGGTTCGAAGTGTGCATATCAACCCAAGAGCAAAAGCAAAAGACCTTGTGAACATGATGGCTGAAGCTGGTAAGAGTGTATCATTATCCACAGTGAAACGAGTTCTGTATCGACATGGGCTGAAAGGCCACTCTGCCAGGAAGAAGCCATTACTCCAAACGAAACATAAAAAAGCCAGATTAATGTTTGCAAATGCACACAGGGAAAAAGACCTTAATTTTTGGAGACCAAAATTGAACTGTTTGGCCATAATGACCATCGTTACGTTTGGAGGAAAAAGGGGGAAGCTTGCAAACCTAAGAACACCATCCCAACTGTGAAACACGGGGGTGGCAGCATCATGTTGTGGGGTTGTTTTGCTGCAGGAGGGACTGGTGCACTTCACAAAATAGATGGCATCATGAGGAAAGAACATTATGTGGAAATACTGAAGCAACATCTCAAGACATCAGCCAGGAAGTTAAAGCTTGGGCGCAAATGGATCTTCCAAATGGAAAATGACCCAAAGCATACTGCAATGTCTTGCTTCATTGTAATAAGTGAGATATATTTATCTATAGCAGAAAGTATTATTTATAGGTTATAGTTAAGGATTTTTGCTTGTACTTGTGTTCATACTGTACAACACTTACTTGTATTGTATCTATGTCTATGTAATCTATCTATGACTGCTGTGTCTCTTGTGTTCTCTTGCTTTCCCCCACCCCTAAAGCTCTTTGATTTTCTCATGTGATACATGTCTCTCATATATATATTGTTCCTGAAGGTCCTTTTGGCCAGCTGCTTTGTGCCCGTTTATGCTGGAATGAAGCCAGTGGAATTCCAAGGCCAGGTAATGAGCTCAAGTGTACTTAAGTTTTAACTCTAAATACTGGCTGGGTGTGTGATTAATAGTGAATGGTTCTGGATCAGGTGTATGAGCAGTGAATATTTGCTGTGCACTTTAGGAGTTCGACTTGTTCTTTCGTCTGACAGATCAAGGCTGTTAAGACGTCATGAAACTGATTTTCTGGTATAACTGATCTTGGGTGACATTTAAGTACTCAGTCAGGACAAAGTAGGAGTCGAAGGAGATGTTGTCAGATGCCTGTGAAAGAAGCAGGTTATTTTGCAAAGATACAGCCAATGTATATTTCTACTGATTTGAAGGTTTTTGGGACACACTAATGAGTTTTATGTATGGGGTCCAGTGTTAAAGTTGGGGCAGGAATCCCTAGAGACCCCACAATGTTAGTGCGATTCTGTTACAATTTGAACTATTTATATAGTGGTAAGACTTATATTGTGATTTGTGTGATATATAGCCTACACTTCATTCATTGCACTGACCT
This sequence comes from Prochilodus magdalenae, assembly GCA_024036415.1. Taxonomy (NCBI): domain Eukaryota; kingdom Metazoa; phylum Chordata; class Actinopteri; order Characiformes; family Prochilodontidae; genus Prochilodus; species Prochilodus magdalenae. The sequence continues at coordinate 37,614 of JAMWET010001323.1, forward strand.
CAAAGGGAGCACTCTGGCAAAGATTGATAGCAAGTGTGCTCACCTCCTTCAGAGATGCTGTGGTACTCTCTAAAGAGAAGATTCTTCAGTTTAAAAACTAGGAAAAGCACTTTATAATAATGTTCCCTGAAGGTGGGAGGAAACCTTGTTAAACTGCAGCTTAACTTTTAACGTGTATTTTTTTGGCGGCTGTTGGCGGCTAATGCAGAAAGAAGGCATATAGCTAATGTTACTGCTTGAAAGCCTGATATCTTATTATAGCCATGTATCTTTAGCAACTGTCTGCAAATCATGGTTAGAATGGAAAGAATGGATTACTGAAATGAGAGAAATGACTCGACAGATGAGGATGACAACAAGCCAAAAGCTGAAGTCAGCAAGGTACTTGGTTATAGATAGCTTACCGCAGTTTGGCTTCTTCTCTCTGTCTGAAAAAGCAAAAGAACTTTGTTTCTGAAACTGTTTCGCGTTGAGTAAAGACTGAATCTGTGTCTTGTTCAGTGGTTAAAGTAAGACCTCCACTGATGCCAACTTGAATGTGTTTATTAGCCTGTAGATTAGTAAACTGGCTTGCAGTAAGACATTGTTGCTGCCACAGGGACTCCCATTGGCTGTGTGATGTATTTGTGCAATGTGCGCTGGGTATTGAAGTGAGCGAAGATTAATGAATAAAAATATGAAAGTGGTAATAATCGTGCATGATGTCAGATTAATGCATAGCATAAACATTTCAGATCAGACTAGTTCCCCTACATTTACATATTTAGCAGATGCTCATATCCAGAATGATTTACAGTGCTCAGTGAATACAGCAGAAGTCTTAACCAGACACTTATTGATATAGCAGTGATGTCACATTAGGGTTTCTCAAACCTCTGGTTAAACTGTGCTTTCTCTTTCTTTACTAACAGAAATGGATAGACGGCGGTTTTACCGACAGTCTTCCCATCCTTCCTGTGGGGCGCACCATCACTGTGTCCCCGTTCAGCGGCCCACAGGACGTTTGCCCACATCACACCGGACACAGGAAGCTGCATCTCAGATTGGCCAACATGAACGTTATAGTGAGTCTGAGAATGTACAGATTTACATTCTGTATTAACATGTTGAAGGTGGTCTTGCGGGGCTCGATGTGATTTTGTAGCGTGAACCTCTGGGAACAGCCATGCAGTTCTGGGTTGAATGTGGCTGGTAAATGTAGACTTATTAGATTGTAAAGAAACAGAGTCTGACATTTCTAGGGAAATCCAGTACCTCATATAGCTGGGCGATGATGCACTTGTAGTGAACAAGATGCTTGTTCATGTCCAGTGGATGTATTGTACATGGTACATGAAGTATCTAGATGCCTCAAATAACATACAGATAATGTCGACTGAAAGTTTAGATTCTGCACTTTTGGCGTACCTGGCATTATTCTAAGGGTAGTACTTTTGTCAGTTGTGCTTTCAGCTTTGCATTTGACATAATATACATCTAATGTATATATCTAATGAAAGGGTATCATAACACTTGAACAACATGCACTTCCACTGGAAAAATATCTTTTTAAAAAGTTAAATCTGATGATTTGTTACCTGGTTATGTTCAGTCAAGTGTCAAAAACACCTGTATAATATTTATAGTATATAGTTACAGTGTACAGAGAATATATACTAAAACTTTTGCTATATTACATCATCATCCTTACCTACATACTGAAAATTCTTTGGCCCAAAGTGATGACTGCTGACATCACAACAAGGAGAGAAAACATGAGGGCTTTGGGTATATTCCCAAGGTAGCACTACCACAAATAGTGTATCAAATATTTGCACGTATCAGATGGGGTCCGAAAGTCTAAACGTACACTGGACTTCCGGTGTTTTTTTCTTTTACAAGCTATCAGTTAAAAGATAAAGCTAAAAGTTATCATATTAAAAAATTTGTTATTCGTGGGGGTCATGGGTTAAAGTCGCTCTGGATGAGAGTGTCTGCTCAATGCCTTAAATGTAAGTGTAAGGTCTTTGTACTGTTTGTACAATGTTATTTTTTTCTATAACCTTTTCATTGAAGCACTGAAGTTCAAATCTGCTCATCTGAAGTTTTGTTCAAACCTGTGAACTCCATACCAACTCGAGCGTACCCTGACAGTAAAGCAAAAAGAAACACAAACTAAATACTAAGAATTCTAAAATGAAAATTTCACAGATTCTGATTTTCTCTCAAATTGTTATCCTATTAGTGTACAGTGGTGTTTAAAAGTCTGTGGAGTTTTCTATTTTGCTGCATAAGAATTTCCAAAATTTTAGACTTTGTTGTTTATTTGTTAAAAAAAAGGATCCAAGTTTACATATCTGTGAGTGTTAAAAGCATGTGAACTCGTGCTTTATATCTGGTGTGACCCCCTCGTGCAGCAATAACTGCAACTAAACATATCCTCTAACGGTTTATTAGTCCTGCACATCGGCTTGGAGGAATTTTAACCCATTCCTCCGTACAACACAGCTTCAACTCTTATGTTGGTTGGTTTCCTCCATGAACTGCTTTCATCAGGTCCTTCCATAACATTTCTATTGGACTAAGTTGAGGACTTTGCTGCATGACCCACGTTCTCTGGAGAGACAGCTCATAGACAGATGTCCTTATATTTTACTTATATATTCCTTTAGAAGCCTGTATTATTCAGAACTCATTGTTTCATCAATAATGGCCAGATGCAGCAAAATAGGCCCAAACCATGATACTACCACCCAATTATTTCACAGATGGAGCAAGGTTTTTTTTCTGATGATGAACATTAACATTAGCCAGTGTGAAAAAGGCATTTAGTTGCTTAGAAGTTATCTTGAGTTCTTTTGTGACCTTGATGAGTAATACACACCTTGCTGTTAGGGTTACGAAGAGATAGGACAGGAGGCCAGATGCAAGTGCAGGTATTTAATAAACCAAACATCTCTTAACCAAACAAAACCAAAGAAGCAAAAAACTAAAAACATTAAGCCAGCTTTCAAAAATAACCAACATGGGGACAAAAGACTAGGAGGAAGACAAAAGACCACGAGGTAGACAAAACACCAGAAGGAAGACAAGAGACCAGGAGGTAGACAAAACACCAGGAGGAAGACAAAACACCAGGAGGGAGACAAAACACCAGGAGGTAGACAAAACACCAGGAGGAAGACAAAACACCAGGAGGGAGACAAAACACCAGGAGGGAGACAAAACACCAGGAGGAAGACAAAAGACCAGGAGGAAGACAAAACACCAGGAGGGAGACAAAACACCAGGAGGAAGACAAAACACCAGGAGGGAGACAAAACACCAGGAGGGAGACAAAACACCAGGAGGAAGACAAAAGACCAGGAGGAAGACAAAAGACCAGGAGGAAGACAAAACACCAAGCAAGAACACAGGGGACTACAGGGAGTATAATCGAGCAAAGACTAACAAGGAACACCTGGGAAGGGGCGGAACTACAAACCAAGGACAGGTGGAGGACAAGGGGATGGAGAAGGAGGAAACAAAAACCAAAACAAACAAAAGCACATGGAACAGAACAACAAAGAGCACATGGACATCACAAGACAGAAACAGAAAGCCAGAGAAGACGGACAGACATGAGCAGGACAGGGCAGGATGTGACAGTTAGAGTGATCTTTGTTGGTAGCCCACTCCTAGAGATCGTTAACACAATCCGTCTGACTGTGGATTGGTGGAGCCCAACTTCTGTAGAGGTGATTTTGTAACCTGTTTCAGCCTGATGAATTTCAACAGCTCTTTTTCTGAGCTGCTCAGACATCTCTTTTGTTTATACCATGATACACTTCCACAAACATGTTCTTTGGTAAATCCCTGTTCTTTAAATAAACAGGCCACCCCCTCACAGCTGAGTGTCATCCTATTGATTGAGAACACCTGACTCTAATCTCACCTTCTGCTAATCCTAAAGGTTCACATACTTTTGGCACTCACAGATATGTAATACTGGATGATGTTTCTCTAATTAATAAATGAGCAAATATTTCTTCTCACATGTTTAATTCAGTTCTCTGTATCTCCTCTCTTTAAAACTGTGAAAATCTGTTGAAGTTGTAGCTCAAATTTATGAAGAAATCTAGAAAATTCTAAGGGCTTCACAAACTTTTACACAGCACTGTAATTTGTCATGATAAGCTTTTCAGTAAGTTTGTGAAAAATGGAAAACAGAAGCATTTTCATTAATGGTCTCAGACTCGAGTGTTTAATGTGCTCATTTATTGTGAACTGATAAACAACAACAAAAAATGCTCATTTGTATTAAAACCATTTAGGAGGAAGGCCTGAGGAAAAGGCGGGCACACTGAGGAAAGTCACTGATCCTTTGTTTTTGCTTTTATTCTCTTCTCTCAGTTTTCTAGAGAAAACATCAAACGGCTGAACCAGGCCCTGTTCCCTCCATCTCTGCCCAGAATGCAGTCCATACACCAGGAGGGTTATGAGGATGCTCTGCGCTTCCTGAGGACTGAGGATTGGACGCAGTAACAAGCTTTAAATCCTTATTTTAGTGTTTTTAATTTGCCACTAATGTCTAGGGTATGAGTAAACAGTATGAGACTTGAAGTATTTTGCCCATTGAAATAAGCAGGCTTTGAGGGGGCTTAAAATATTATAAATAAGGTCGTAAGGTCATTATGAGTAAACCCTAGTGCTTTTATCCATGTTAGGTAAATAGACATTGCCAAACCTAGTTTATCACCAGTTATCGGTGGCTGCTGTCACCGTGGCAAAGTTTACATGGCTTCATGCCACCGTTCCATTAGAAATGATGCAATGAGGATGGATCATGGTTTTCCAATGCCACAATGTAAACACAGCATTACCCAGACTGTGTGAAATTAGCTGAGCTGTGCCGATTTCTACCAGGCTACAGCCGTGAGCAGGGGGTAGTCAGTGTTCTAACTGCTGAACTCTGAGATTTTATTATCATTATTAATATTATCAGATTCAAGATGTTTTATTTAAGGTTTAATTCTTGACATTAAAATGTTTTATTGACTACTTTCAATTAACGACCAATGTAAATGAAGACGTCATCAACAAAATACTTATTGGGGATGCAAACACTGACAAGAGCATCACAAAAGCATCATCAGCTGTAACTATGGGGATGAAAAGAACCAAAAGCACCAAAGCCTTTGTGTGTGGTATGCAAAGGGAAACTAGTGAATGAGGCTTTAACGCTGTGTAGTTTCTTTATAGTTTGGAGACGAAACATTCCTCAACTACAGCAAAATATAAGCTGATGTGTGTCGCTACATTCAGCCCTTTCCCCATCAATCTGTGCAATTGTTAATGAAGTTGGGAATAGTTGCTATAGGCTACTTGTCTAGCTAGCTAGCTACTTGGCTGTGATACAGATGTTCAATAGAGGTGGAAATTTAATACTGTACATCACCCTAGATATTTATGCCTACTGCTATAAAAAGCAGGTCTGAGGATGGTATAGTGACTAGGCAGTCATGCATGTAAAACTGTAAATACAGGGGTTGGACAATGAAACTGAAACACCTGGTTTTAGATCACAATCATTTATTAGTATGGTGTAGGGCCTCCTTTTGCGGCCAATACAGCGTCAGTTCGTCTTGGGAATGACATATACGAGTCCTGCACAGTGGCCAGAGGGATTTTAAGCCATTCTTCTTGCAGGATAGTGGCCAGGTCACTACGTGATGCTGGTGGAGGTTCGTCCTTCTTGGTGGTATGCTGACATTACCCTGGATACCGTGGCTCTTGATACATCACAAAGACTTGCTGTCTTGGTCACAGATGCGCCAGCAAGACGTGCACCAACAATCTGTCCTCTTTTGAACTCTGGTATGTCACCCATAATGTTGTGTGCATTGCAGTATTTTGAGCAGAACTGTGCTCTTACCTGCTAACTGAACCTTCCCACTCTGCTCTTACTGGTGCAATGTGCAATTAATGAAGATTGGCCACCAGGCTGGTCCAATTTAGCCATGAGACCTCCCACACTAAAATGACAGGTGTTTCTGTTTCATTGTCCAGCCCCTGTACGTGAACCAAGAAATAAAATTTGTATGGTTACAGAAGATACACTAAAATATGCAAGCAGGCAGTTTCCATCCTTGCCAACAGTGACTCCTGGACATAATGCCTGTACCCAGTCCCCCACCACCCCCACTACATTTCTGAAGTTCTGGCTAAGCCACTGATTGTAACATTGTATATATCTGTGTTATTTTATTTGAATTTGACTGTAGTGTTACAAGTGTTGACTTTAACTTGTGATATATAATTTATTCTCAGATGAAATTTCTGGTGTTTTCATACATTTTGTGCCAAACACTGTTTGCTAAATAAATCAAATAATGTACTGACTGGTCACTGCAATCACAAGCTCCTGGCAATCATGACGTGGACTGGACAAGTTTCTGGATGTAGGCTACATCCATGTTCAGACACTCTTGCATCAAATAATTGTGCAGTTGGTGCCAGGTTTGATGGATGCCATCTCTGGCACAATTCTTAGGAGAGTTTCCTGTAGACTGGGATTTTTGCCACTGCTGGTAGACCCGTATGACTGTACGCTTCCATACACCTGCAGATTCAGCTACTTCCTTCACACTATGGTCTTTAGCACACCCAAATACAGTCACTCCTTTTAGTCAATCATTAACATCTGCATTGCGAGAGATTTCCCACACACTGAACAAGACAGTCACTGCACTGTACCCCCTCTTCCCAATCTGTAACTTGTTTCACACACCCCACAGGTATTGTAACGTAAACGTCAGACACTAAACATGGCTAATGGACTGGATGTTTTGCAAGGGGAAAACTAAATTAGACTTCTGCTGAAAGATCACTTATATTTTCTCGCATGAGTACACGGTGCAGCAGAATCCAGGGGATTATCGATTTGGAAGGATGCTCTGTAAGCCTCTTTCATCACAGCACTGTATCTGTCCAACCCAACACTTGCAGCAGGAAGGCAGGCGCCAGTCTTTTATGAGGCAACACATTCAACCAGGCCCAGTGTGTCTGCTGGTCCTACAGTATGAGTGTGGAGAACAAACGTTTGAAGCGTGACCATGACAGAAGATGTTTGAACTCTGCGAGTCGTCTGACTTCTCAGAGCAACCATTTGCTCGACCTTGCCGTGTTACAAACGGTTCTCGCCAGTTGCAGCTGGAAAGAGAGTAGTGTTTCCCTGGGGAAGGCTGAAAGATTAGCAGAAGGCTGTGTGTGTTTGTGCTCCGACAGCAGACGAATGAGAGCGGTCAGGAGACACAAATAAGCTTTCGACTCGGTTTCAAGTGGCCCTCTGTAATTTTCTCTTTTCAAATATAAACTGCACTGCAGACCTGCTCAGTATATTATATGTAAATCATAATACTGGTCTTTACGATACTGATTCTAAAGCAAATGAGCCCTCCGACCAATAAGGGTGTAATGGTTTCAGTATAATGGCGATGAAGCAACCACAGTGTTCGGTTATTGTTCAAGTAACTTAAATACAAACTACAATTACAACCATGCAATGTAAGGAATGAGTCCATACAGAGGGATTTAGCTGACTCTTCAACTTAAGTCTACATTAAGATAATAGACAGTCAGAAGCTACATGTCCAAATTAAAAAGTGAGAACTACAGGGGTTGGACAATGAAACTGAAACACCTGGTTTTAGACCACAATCATTTATTAGTATGGTGTAGGGCCTCCTTTTGCGGCCAATACAGCGTCAGTTCGTCTTGGGAATGACATATACTGCGTCCTGCACAGTGGTCAGAGGGATTTTAAGCCATTCTTCTTGCAGGATAGTGGCCAGGTCACTACGTGATGCTGGTGGAGGTTCGTCCTTCTTGGTGGTATGCTGACATTACCCTGGATACCGTGGCTCTTGATACATCACAAAGACTTGCTGTCTTGGTCACAGATGCGCCAGCAAGACGTGCACCAACAATCTGTCCTCTTTTGAACTCTGGTATGTCACCCATAACGTTGTGTGCATTGCAGTATTTTGAGCAGAACTGTGCTCTTACCTGCTAACTGAACCTTCACACTCTGCTCTTACTGGTGCAATGTGCAAATAATGAAGATTGGCCACACACTAAAATGACAGGTGTTTCAGTTTCATTGTCCAACCCCTGTAATTTATCATTTTTGACCTGTGAATTTTATATTATGTATTTATTTATTTTATTCAAATAAAAGACTTATTTTAGACCTATTTTTTTTCTTGCTATACATTTGAGACTGTAAAGCATTTACTACTCAGAATGTTGTAAATGGACCTTTCAGAGTAATACGGGAACTTTTATTTAAGCCATGTAGTCACTTCTAGCCGGTACGTGCTTGCTGATGCATGCCCATCTGTAGGTTTGGTTTCACTGTAGCCCCATTTTGGAAGATCTCCCTTTCATGTCAGGCTAAACCTGACTGTAGTCTGTAGTTGGTTATTTTGCATGTCAATCAAACAGCCTTTTCCTGTCAGAGTAGGTGGCTCTCTGTTAAAGGCTGAAACGCATTATACTGCATACCGTACATAGGTTCTGCTCCTGTACCTTTTAAACTTAATTATTTCTAATTTATATACATACATATTTTCCTTCTCTCTTGTCTTTCTTTCTTATTTAGTACTTAGTATTTTATTTAAACTGTATTTGTTTAGTACTTGAAGTCCGAAGAATTTTATTGTAAAGAGCAACCGCTTGTTTCACTGTGCATATGACAATAAACGCTTGAATTTAATTAGCCTCTGACGGTCTGCTAGGGTTTACCAAACTATGGGCCGCAGACCATCTGTGGACCTTGAACCACCCTCTAGTGATGCCGGAAACACCATAGTGTATATAAGCATGTTAGCATAATAGTATATTTATATAAATATATTTATATTAATGTACATATGTGTTAGACAAAAGACTTCGAGACCGACGTGTGGAGAACTAAAAACCAGGAATGGTTTATTGAAAAACAGGCAATCTCAGCAAGCAACAGTACACAGCAAAAACAATGGGAGGAGCTAAATCAGAGTCAGGGACAGACGGAGGTCAGAACCAGGTAGTACAAGAGGTGAGGACGAACAAGTTTAAAGGGGAAGACCGAAGAGAGAAAGCCGAGGTACCAAACGTAGAGTCAGAGCACGAGCAAAAGGGAAGGCCGAAAGAGTAGTAAAGGAACGAAGGGAGTCAGAAACCAGAGCAAGACCATACGAGGAAGGAACGCTCAGGATTGCTAAACTAGGTTTGGCAAACCTTCGCAGGGAACACGTCTAAAACACAGCCTTAAATACAGGCAGTAGTTAGACACAGCTGAGGTTAAAACTCGGGCGATCTAGAGCGAATCATAGAGTCCGAACGGGGTCGCATAGACATGACGTCATCGAGTGTGGCCCTCTGGAAAGTGGAGTCCTGAAGAGCGGAGATGCGGAGGCGTGATAATATGTACAAATAAAAACACCACAGTGGCAGACTAATGAAACATCAATAGCTCATGGGGAGGTTTCTTGGGGCGATTTCACAGCTCCCTTATTAGAATTTGGACATGACATCATTTTCTTTAACCAAATTTCTTGAAGAAACTGGATTAATATAAATGGATTTTGTTTTTCTGGTGGGCCGCTATGGTTTGTGGTTATTATCAGGTGGGTCTTGGGTCAGTAAAGGTTAGGGCAGAAAAGCCACAGTGTATTAGTACTGTACACATTGCATGGAATTTGATCCACTTTGTGTAGGAATACTGTGGACCTGGATGTAGGGTTAACAATTAGTGGACAAAGCGTATGAGGAAACTGCCGTTTAGCAGTCAGCACACGTGTATTGGGTCTGTTTTGGCTGCAGCTGCTGTTGTTATGTGAGTTTTGACTGAATAGGTTCCTAGAAACGATTCCTTAAAGCTCATCACAAGATTTGAAAGAAACACTGCAGCAACTCAGATTCGTCTCCATTAGACAAGAGCTGTGTGTTATTTACTGAGCGCCATTAACTTGATGCTGATGGATGAATTCGTGCCATGGATCACTGGCATTGTGTGATATAAACATTAGTCTTAAGACATATGATACGGTCAGACTCAGCCATTAGTCAAGCCATGCGCTCTTTGGAGCAAAGACTCTGGGTCAGTGTGAAGCACAAGCCATATTTAGACATACTTGTCATTCCAGAGCGGGGTAGGAGGTAGTTACATTCCTTCAGTTACGTGTATTTTTTTGTTGGAGAGATAATATTTTGTCTTTGATGGCTGGATAATGAGTTTGTGTGTGCTGATGGGCTCAAAGGTTTAAGTGATGGAGATTTCTAGGTCATGGGAGAAATGAAGCAGATCAATATGTATTCATTTCTAAATTTCGGGATGATTTCTCTTAGTCGACTCAAGAGAAAACAGGAGCATAAGTTTAGGGGATGAATGAGACACGTATGAGGTCTCCAACACTGATAGTTTGCTGAAAGACTGAGATTTAGAAGAAATCATAAAAGTCTTAGATTAGTTGTACAAATTAATTCTAGAAATTCTAGAAATATGAAAAAAAAAACGGACATGAAATCTACTTGAACATTAGTTCATGTGTTTGGTCATTAGAACCACAATTCATCATATATATCATCAAATATAATTTATGAAACAGTATATATCAAAACACAATTACTTTTACTCATCTCTGTAACATCCTCTAATCGTTTGCCTGTATCATTGTGCACCAGTAGATGTGGATCTTAAATAAGCTCACCTTGTGTGTTTAAGGTGGTGGTAACTCCAGGCTGCAGCAGATGGCACTGCATGAGAATGATGCGGCTATAAATACTTGCGGGGTGTGAGTGCCAGGATTCATAGATTGAGAAGAGGTGGTAGAGTGCAGTGAATAGAAATCGGGTCCAAAGCAGAAATTAATGACTGGCTAAAAGGAGTGACTGCATTTGGGCATGCCATAGTGTGAGGGAAGTAGCTGAATCTGCAGGTGTATGGAAGCGTACGGTCCTACGGGTCTACCAGCGGTGGCAGGAATCCCAGTCTACAGAAAATTCCTCAGAACTGTGCCAGGGAAGTCATCCACCAAATCTGGCCCAACTGTGCAAGTCTTTGATGAAAGAGTGTAGTGCTGATGTGGCCTACATCCAGAAACTTGTCCATGCCCAATCAAATCACAGCTGTTATTGTGGAGAAATGACACACCATTAGGTATTTTAGTTATAGATGACTTATTTTTTGTCTGGTGAGCTTATTAACCAGTAATATCATGCTTCAACCCCACCCCCCCCATAACTCTCAGAAATGCTTTACAGTATGGAAGGTTATTGCATTATGACTTTAATTGACGTTCGTTGTGTAAATGGAACGAAAATGTGATACGATCCTAATTTCAGTATTATGGAATGTCAGGATCGTGTCACATTCATTTACACCTGGTAGTCAGGTGCGTTTCTGATTAGTCGGACAGAAATCTGACTGCTGTTTGGAATGGAATATACAAATCGTCTCGTTACGCTGTGTAACGCACTCAGTAGTTGGGTGAAGGCTCCTGGGGAGGGAGATGCAACAGGGGGTTAGCTGCTTTCCCCGACCTCCACAAAGAAATCCAGGCGAGACACAGCCGTTCAGAGTACTGGACCATTTATTGGGCAGGGGAGCACCCAGACCTCGTGCTTACAATCCCAGACAACACTGCAGCAAAACATACAGATTACAAAAACCCCTGTAACCATTCCGTAGTCCCTCTCTCGCTCACGACATACAGCACGCATGCGCTCAATGCCAGCACTTAAAGTGACCGTTACGACTGCAACCTGATTGTTTACAGCTTCTGCCTTGTCCTGTGCAACACAGCCATGTTCTTTGGCAGCCGTTTTCCTAGAGCGGTTCCTGTAAGCTGTCAGTATTGTGTGTTGCACAGCAGTACCTATCCATTATGCTGTTAAGCATTTAGTATTGTTCTGTGCATCCTCCAGGTCCATCTTCGCACACCTGGATCACGTGCCCAGTGATGTTCTACATGGGGAGGAGTTTCAGTTCTACTTAGTGTGTAGAAACTGTCTTAGGTGTAGAAACTGTCTGGTTAAAAGAGCAAGATGATGCATCTTGAAGGATTCTCCACCTCCAGAATGCATGCTGGGTATTGTAGTGAGGGAACACTGATGAACAAAAGCACATAAAGAAGTGAGTTATCAAACCGATGAGGCTGAGGAATCTGATACTGTGTTACAGGCTATTACATAATATAAATTAAGTTGTAAGTCTCACACCAATTTGAAGTAGGCCCAACTACGACTAGAAGGATCCAGTGAGACCAAAAGGAGTGTTGTTTCCACGTCTGGGACTTCAGGTGGTATAAATAGTTGAGGCGAGAAGCAGGAGTTCAGAAGTTTCTTGTAAGATAGCCCTTGTAGAATTGACTTTACCCTCACAGGACAGGAACTCTGGGTATTTTCACCTTGGAGTCCTAACCGAGGCCTCCGACTGTCTGTTTTTGGGGAATATAATGAGCTTTACCCAGCTTGGCCAACTCATAATTCATGCACCTGGGGCTAGAGATTCCCTGGCTAACACTTTTAGTGCCCCTTTTTCTTTCCACTGGAGGAAATGCAGCTTTAATAGTACGAGAGACACCAGTGGGCCTGCTTGTCTGGAGCCTTTCCAACACGTGTTCACTTGACTTCGTAATGGCACCCTGCAGAAATGAGCCGTAGGAGCGAGCGTGAGGTAAAAAAAAAAACAAAAAAAACAAAGATAACAGGCTGCTACACCCCGTCCTGAACTTTATCCTACAGCGGATGTGTAATATCCACTTAGTTCCACAAAATGTGACCGAGCCGGAGGGATCTGCGCTGCACATGTTCATTTAGTAAAGCGAAAGGTTAACGCTTGGCGACTTCACTAGGGTTTGTTCAGGGAGGGAAAACGCGGTAAATGTCAGATGTAGCCAAGTCTGTACTTCTTCACGCCAGCTACTAATAAATTGTACCTTGCGCGCTAGAAATGCTGATAAAATGGCATTTTGGACGTAGTCACATTACAAATAATGGCTAGGGTTCTATTAAATATGTGGTGTGCTTTTTAAACACAGACAGCCTGGAATGGCATGTCAGCAGTATCTTATTCCAGATTGCTTTAATAGTTTCCATGCTAAGGTCATAAAAAAACAATAAGGCTGTTAAAAACCAGAATTCACTCACAATATACTTTCATAATGGACATTAATAGTTCATACTTGTTTGTTAACATGTATGTCAAAGGGAGCAGCATTCTAATGCAGGCACTCACATGTTTTGTCATTTACATTTATGGCATTTAGCTGACGCTCTTATCCAGAGCGACTTACTAGATTAATCATATTACAGGCAGGCCAGTGCAGCGTTAGGAGTCTTGCCCAGGAGCTCTTATTGGTGTAGCACAGCATAGTCACCCAGACCGGAACCGGGATTCGAACAGTCTCCCACATGTGGTGGTGGCTCCCTAACAGGTAGTGGTGTTATCTGCTGAGCTACACCAACCGAAAACAGATCCACCATTACAACATTTAGCTGACGCTCTTATCCAGAGCGACTTACAAGTTTAATCATATTACAGGTAGGCCAATGTAGTGTTAGGAGTCTTGCCCACAGACTCTTATTGGTGTAGCACAGCAGAGTCACTCAGCCTGGGATTCGAACCCCAGTCTTCCACGTGTGGTGGTAGCTACTTGGCGGGTAGTGGTGTTATCCACTGAGTGGGGGCTATATCAGGGTTCTGATCCCCCTATTTTGCATCCCTGTTCCATTAAAGGCATCCAACCTAATATATCAGAGATTGTAGTTATTATTAATAACAACCTTAATTTAAAAGTTTTCCGACAAAGAGTCAAAGTTGCCTGTTTGATTAAGCCATCCACAATGATAGCCTGGCCCAAACAAGCCAGCGCCTGGCTTTAAATATAAAAGCTTTTAAAAAGAATTTCAGAGCCTTTGGTGGAGACGGCCAATTAATCCATGTGTGGAGGCACTGTGGTCAGCACCAAGATGAATGGTTTGTTGTCACATGTGCAGAAAGCCATGTGTCACTCCACTTCCCCGGACTGTGTTAGCATTTTCAGGCTGCATGGGATGGATTAACACAGGCCACCATTAGGAACAACTCCATGCCTAAACATATTGCATGTTACACTAGCAAGCATATGTGTTACTCCTGTATATGTAGCTCAATAAATATTGCCATTTTTTGTCATTTATGCATAAATTAATTTATCATCATTTATTGTTCCTGGTAGCCTTTATCTTAACCCCATCTTAATCTTCCCTCTGAATAGGAATGCAATCTGACAGCGGCATCCAAAATTCAGTCCAACATAACCTTTATCATAAATGAACTCTAGTGGGAACCGACCCCATACAGCAGTGTCAAAATACCAGTAACTGTGGTTGCGTGTTGCATATTTTATATTTCATTGCTAGATATATGCAGACAGAAGAAAGTAAACTATGCCCTACTAGGATTAGTTAGAGGTTCCTAGGGGCTTTTAGGGGTGTACTAAGCAAGTTCTTCCTGTCTATGTACTGTGGTGCAGAGCTATCTACTGAAGTTAGCATGCTAACCAGATACAGGTACTGTCTCGTAATACCACTTTATACCTCAAGAGGTGATAGTGAGTCACTGTAGCATCAAGTCAAATTAGTCTAACGTAAGAAAAGTAGCACTGCTGCCCCGACTGTGTATTGTAGCATCCCGTCTATCATGTTAAGGGTCCTGCTCCCGGGCAGATCACTTGTTTCGTATGATGGGGGTGGACACCCCAGCTTTCTGGTGACATGTTGCCCCCTTAGTGTTTGGAGTATACGTTTTGACAGGCAGGGTCATCTTACAAACTGCTGCTGATGTAGGACTGGAGGATTCCATCCTGGGAAACTAGTGTATTCTGCGTAATGCAGAATCGCATAAACATGTAGAATAAAACAGCCTATGAATCATTATAATACCTTATAAGTAATACCTGAAATCATAGAGTGGGCTCATCATTTTCTCAGCAAAGCCTTGACAACCTCATCTCTGCTCCTGTCTGGACCCTAAACTATGTGATCAATCAATGTAAAGCTGGGGACTATAATGCAGTAGACGTTTCAGACTTGATCATTTCACTCTCAGCTTGGATTTGATTGACTTATACAGCTTTCAGGCTTTGCTTACTTCTGCGCACGTATTTTCAGACTCCTAATGTAATTGCTTATCGATAAGACGCGATAGGCGACAAACAAGAAGGACGTAAACAAATAAGACGCTTCGCCCAGACAGGGGCACATCATTTTCCCAGGCGTTTCTCCGTGCCACATTTACTCAGGTTAATCACTTTGACACTGCTTTCAGGTTGCAGGTAATACAAACCGGTTTAATCAAAGCAGCTGACAGGACCACAATCAACGGCTAATTGTTAATTAATAAAGCAAACTGTTTACAAAAACAGAGAGTAATTCAATTATATGCTGATTGGCAAATTGAGCCATTTAGAGAAAGGAAAAGCTTGAATCATAGCCAGTCGGCTGTGAATATGAAAAACGAGACGAGAACCTGCAGAAATCTCATTCATTGTTGACTCCAGGAGCCATATTTTGCTCAACAGTGATCCAAAACTGGTTTCGTTGTCTAATGAGGTTCCAGCCAGCTGAACATGTTGAAAGGAGGAGGACCAAATGGCTCTAAAAGTCCCCCACATGGAATGTGTGCAGATATTATGTTATTATGTTTGATGCCATTGCTTTATGAAAGGTTTGAGATGATGTTGTAAGACTCTACAGTAACGGTACATCTATTTATCTATCTATGACCTATCTGTGACCTATCGGTGACCTACTATCTATGTAGTTATAAACATTAGCCAATACTAAAGTACTGCAGCCATTAATCATCAACTAAAGATAGAACCAACATCATTTTAGATTTTAATAAGTGCTTAAGTAATGTCTCAATTAATCATTTCATATCAAGCCATAAAATCATAGTTCTGATCACTGTATGACTCTATAATCAGGACAGTAAGAAACACTAATGAACAATTAACTGAATTAACTGATCATTTAAAATGAAGTCTAAGTTCATAATTAAAACACTTAAGGAATGCGTAAGAGCACAGAGTTTATCCACTGCATATGAAATTCATATTGTCACTGTCCAGTGAAAAGCATGTATCTCCATTGTTGACGATTTTTACTTTTATGGATCATTTGATCACATGAGCTGCTGTTTACATTGTGTGAAAATGTTATGATGGATGGACCCACAGAAATGTGTGTGTAAGGTTTTTGGCCTCTCCTGTAAAGTTGCCATTTTGGAGATGCTTGTTTTTCTTTATACAGTGACGATATTTAAAGTATATATTGGTTATGTAACTGTTGTGCCCTACAGTACATGTAAGAGACACGTGCAGGCAACTGTACAATAAGAGTCACAAAAAGCCTTAATTAAATATATTGCTCAAGTAATAGATTTAAAGAGTAATAAAAATTATATTATATTATATTATATTATATTATATTATATTATATTATATTATATTATATTATATTATATTGGGAAATTGGACCATTATCAGTTGGAACAGTACAACATGCATAAGAATAATATTAATAAGAATAAGAATAAGAATACTACGGGATCAGATTAGACAATGAACTTATATAGTACATACATTATTTCATGATTAAATGAGACACAAGTATTCCAAACTACTTAATAAACTTTAAAACAATGTTAGTTCCTATATCCTCTTTATAGTTACAGACTACAGTTCATCTGTTTCGCTGCATACTTTATTATCCCTCCCCCACACAGGACCCCCACAGAGCAGGTCTTATGTGGGTGACGGATCATTCTCAGCACTGTAGTGACACTGACGTGGTGGGGATGTGTTAGTTGTGCTGGTGTGAGTGGATCAGACACAGCAGTGCTGCTGGACACCTCAGTGTCACTGCTGGACTGGGAATAGTCCTATAACTACAACTACCCTGCCTACAGCGTCCTGTGGCTAGTGTCCTATGGCCAGTTCCTGTGGCCAGTTCCTGTGGCCAGCGCCCTGTGGCCAGCGTCCTGTGGCCAGCGTCCTGTGGCCAGCGTCCTGTGACCTGACTCTGAATTGTTTGCATTCATCTCAGTGCCTGAATGATCCAGAAATACTTCATTCAGAAAATGCAGAAAAATCCCACAACCTTTAACTGGGACTAAACCAGCTGGCTTGAGGGCGAGAGAAGAACTTGTATTGTGTTTCTCTGGCATCGGTGGCTTTACACGTTAAACAAACCATCCACTCTTTTGCCAGAAGCTTCTCTGGCTCCCACTCCAGCCCATTATTACCTCTTTGCTAAGCATATGCTCTTATTGAGTGCAGCCAGCCTTGCCAGCATCTCACCTTATTGTGAAGATAATTCACAATAAGCATCCTGACCACAAAAACTTAGGAGCTGTGCCTGAGCCTGGGAGTCAGACCAATACCCGTCATAATAAACCCGTCGTGCTTTGAAGTTCTCCAACTGCCCTTGACCAGAGAAAATCGGCAGCGTCCAGGGTGTTCCCACCAACACCTGAGAGCTTTATAATCCTGTACTGGAGCCAGCTAGAGTGAATAAAGGCACCGTTTATGGACCGTGGCAGGCTTGGCCCCCTGTCACGAAACACTGTGGATGAAGAGTGGTGTTGTAGCTGAAGGTGGCTGTGGCATTAGCATTTCGTGTTCAGTTTTATTAATGATACGCTGTTTGTTCTAAACATCTTTGAATAATAAAGTATACCAAATTACATTATGCATGTTTTACCCTGCTGTATGAAACACTGCCCACTCACCGTCTATTACAGAAGACAGTCCTACCCTGCTGGTCCACCTTGTGGATGTAAAGTCAGAGACAGATAGCTCATCTGTTGTTCCACAGTTTGTATACTCATCTTCTGGTCCTTCATCAGAGGTGTATTTTTGGATGTTATTGGTTTGTGGTTAAGATTTCCAGCAGCACTGCTGTGTCTGATCCACTCACACCACCACCACCACCTTAGTGTCTGTGCTGCCAATGATCCACCAGCCACATAATACCTGCTCTGTGGTGGTCCTGAAAGGGTTAAGGGACATAATAAAGTATGCAAAGACACAGATTGAATTGTAGAACTACAAAGTCCATCTATACAGACCTGATAAGTGGGAACAATGACCTGAAAAGTGTTATTTACATTTATGGCATTTAGCTGACACTCTCATCCAGAGCAACTTACAAGGGTAATCATGTTACAGGTAGGTCAATGTGGCGTTAGGAGTCTTGCCCAAGGACTCTTATTGGTGTAGCACAGCATAGTCACCTAGACCGGGAATCGAACCCTAGTCTCCCACATGTGGTGGTTCCCTGGAGGGTAGTGGTGTTATCCGCTGAGCTACACCAACCTGTTATGGCTAATAAGTGTGTGTACCCATAATTAGGCTATAACTTTATGGTTATGGTTACTGCAAGATTCTGATTGCTGACTCTTGAGCCCCACTAGCTTTCCATTTCTATTCCAGTTTTAGCTGGATTTCTGACCCACAGTATTGAAACGCTCAACTCTGTAGCTACATTAAGACTACATACCTAGAACTACAGTTAAACTAGTCACATGGTGCAGTGTTCTGTAGCTTAGCATTATTCCTCATTATGCCTCATAAGAAATCATGTTTTTATATAATTTTCGTGTTTTTGTTCATCTGTGTTCTCTCACTACAGTCCACAACATGCATTATGCAAATAAATAACACAAATATAGGGAATTCTGATTGCTAGCTTAGCCTTCAAGCTATCAGCTACTAAATAAAACAAAGCTAATATAATCTTTTACCTGTCAATCAAAGTCTCAATAACTAATTGGATGTGGGGCCAAATTGTGCCTGCCAAAGTACAGTAATGTCCTATTCCCGACATCAACTCAAACCAATCTAGCTACACTGCCACCAGAAGGAAAGTCATTTCAAAACAGCCCACCCCCAAAAAATCCACCCCAAAGTAGTTGTAGTAGTAGTAGTTCCAGTAGCTCCATCTTTAAACCAGCAAATGTCACTATAGAGCACTGCTACTGAAAGCAAGTAACCTTGTTCACAGTGGTTTTTGGGGGGCACTGCTAGCATGTCCACTTTCATAACTCCTAAAAAAGAAAACATCCCACCCTCAAAAGGAGGACATCATAAAGGGGGTGGTGAGGGGGACAGGATAAAAATCATAACCTAACCTATATAAGTCATAAATGATTACTGTACTTACTTAATTGGGTGGAATGAATGACATTTGTGAGCCAAAGGGAAGCTTACTAATTGACTGGCATTTAGAGGGCTGACCTGCTGTAGCAGTAGGTGAGCAATGTCACATGACCTTGCTGAACCAAAGAAATGCAAGGCAAGGACTAATAGGTGTACGTCCAGTTATTGCACCAGACGGAGGACTAGGAGTTGAAAAAACAGACGTGTGGCCACCCTAGGCACTGCCCCTTGTAGAAAAGTGAAAAGATGGAAAACCAAGGTGTCTGGTTTCATGTTAAACAAATCCATACATGGCTAGATATGAGACTAGACATGATGGCACTGCTTACCTTCCTGGATATAAAGCAACTGTAGAAACCCATGTTGCAGTAGACTATGATGAAGAGCCTTGTGTATCTTGGATTTGCGTGTGCCTCTGAGAAATCATTGAGGGGTGACTTCAGGGACCGAGCACAAGCTTCCAAAGGCCTTCCATAAATCATCCAAACTCAAAAAGTTCAGAGGAATATTCCCCCTCTTTCAAGTCCTCTTTCTTTCTTTGTGCCTAAAGAAAGTGGCAGTGGCTTGATGGTAAAGGCAGGGATGCTGGTTCGGATACGTGTCCAAGGGTGCTAAGGGATATGGATATTAGCACGTTCAGAACTCTAGGGTGTTCCTTTAGAGTTCACAGCCACGGGATTAAGAGCATGATTTTCAGAGCTGCATTTCAAGCCTAGATATCTAGGCCACTGTACTGTCTGGATAGATCACACTGCTGCAGTGTGTTCATATACCAGCTATTCGTTTTCTGCAAATAAGTCACATGCCGGGATTTCTTAATGTGGGCTTTTGCAATTTAGATAAAGCACAGACAAGGAGACAAGGTCAAAGGGCACCCGGATTGTAGCTAGACAATATTTTTAAACAATGCTATTGGGATAATGATATTCACTCTACATATCACTGTATTATGGGCCACTGTATTCTGTATATTAAATATAGAATCAGGCACATTCAGGTAAATTCAAAATGAAGTGCAAATGCAAATAAAGTTTTAGCAAAGGAAAAGGTGGTTGGTGTAGCTCAGTGGATAACACCGCTACCACACGTGGGAGACTGGGGTTCGAATCCCGGTCTGGGTGACTATGCTGTGCTACACCAATAAGAGTCCTTGGACAAGACTCCTAACACTACATTGGCCTGTAATATGATTAACCTTGTAAGTCGCTCTGGATAAGAGTGTCAATGTAATGTACCTAACTCAAGGTAGAGGGAATGCAATCAAAATATTAGAATATCAATAATAACTAAAAGGTTGCCAAGTAACATTTGGGTTTGAAAAGGAGTGGACTTGTTCAGTTTCCCTATAGAAATGGTAGCTTTACTTCACCAGTATCATAAAACATCAATATCAAGTGCTTTATAGGACACTTATGGCTCCAACAGCAGGACTGGTTGATGATAAAACAAAGTGAACCATAAATGTCTTTAAGAAAAAATTAAGATGATTGATTTTTGTTATAATGCTCTCCTGTGATGGACTGGTGGCCTGTCCAGGACTTTTTCTGTCTTCCACCCCATGAGTGCTGGGACAGGCTCCAGCAAACACTGCATCCCAGAAAAACAAGTGACCTAATTAGTTATCACATTATAACCTCAACATCTCTCTCTTTTTTTTTTTTTTTTTACTTATTAACGAATATTACAAAACTCTCAAATGAAAAGCATATGCCTACTGACCTCTTCACCACCAGCTTTGAAAGTAGTTAGCACTACAGTCAGTATCCTTGTGCAATTCGCATACCTGTCATGCAATGTGCAGAGCACACCATGTTTACCTGCAGCCAGTTTGGGTATGAATCCATCCTTGCAGATCTCGTACACCTATACATGCTGATTGTCTTCCCTGGGGTGGATGGGACCTTCTGGCAAAGAAAATGAGACATGTCACACAGCTAGAATTGTCCAGCATCGGTAGGAGAAGCATGAGTACTTCCTTGACCCCCTGATTCCACAGACTTGAACCCAATTAAGCATCTGTGGGACCACCTTGGTCATCATGTTCACTCTATGGATCCTCCCTCGTGCACCCTCCAGTAGCTATGGGATGCACTGCAGTCAGCATGGCTCCAAATACCTGGGATGACCTACCAGGACCTTACTGAGTCACTCGCAGCCTGTCTAGGTGCTGCCCATGGTGGTTACTCTGGATATTAGCCGGTGGTCATGCTTCCAAGAGTAATCATGTGTGTATTTTGCACTCTTCCATGCTTGGTTGGAAAGCTATCCTGGCTCATCACTGATAACACAAAGCTTTACATGGTGGGCCGTTTTGTACATCAAAGCTTTGTTAGGCTGTATGGCTGCTATAATAACAGCAGCATTAACAAAGCAAGATACAGGCTCAGTTGTAAAGGGCTCCATCTTCCTCGTGTTGTGTATAACACAGAAGTCAGAGCCAGTCAAACCTTCACAACATCCTCTGTAATGTTTAGTGCACTATTAGATTATAGAAGCAATAGTTTTATGACGTAATACTCCATGCACTAAATAGGGAGTAGGCATGTCCTTATGCTAAACCAATGCCTTAGTAACAATAAGCAGGCTAATATGACTTTCTATAGAGGTCTTTCAGCATCATACAGCAACAATGCTTTATATAGTGTATGTCCAGCTGGTGCATGTTGATGATTTGCTAATATTAGAGCACGTCTGAAATATGCTTCCGCAGACTAATCTGGTAGTACAGTGCAATGTTGTACAAAGACATTTATGCATGGTTCCTTAATGCATTTTGATGTGCATGCGAGGTGCAAATCATGTAGAGACAGCTATGAAACATACTGTATAAACAAATGGATCTGTGAGCTCCTGCTTGTGTGGGTTCATGCCTACTGGAGAAACTTCAGGCTGCAACACATGCGCTAAGGGCTGGAGTTTCAAAGCCACGTCCAGCTCTGGAGTTCAGCTATAAAGGCCTGTGGGAAAGGATGAAGTGATCCTAATTTTCACTGAGCCATCAGGAAACTTCAAGTGTCTGGAAAGGGCCAGAAATTTTTCTCAAACAGATGAGACCCTATCCTAACGCATCCTATCCCATTACGTTTGTCCTTTGCCATCAGTTCTCTTTCCCAACATGGAGATTATGGTCTTTAAAGTATCATCACTGGGATATCTGTATACACTGCCAGAGTGTCCGGGCCTAATGTCTTTACTAATAGCACTGTTAGTTTAAAATGAGAAATACATATCACAATAAAGAGAATGAAAAAAGACAGAGAGCAGCATAAACTCAATATCTTTTGAGTCACAGATTATTTTGCTCATGTCAGTAATATGACTGTTAATATTAACATAAGGGGTCCACTTCCTAGATATAGATTAGGCCTAGTCTTGGACCAAGTCGACATATCAGCGGTGATTAAAAGTGGCGAACTAAAGCTGAATTCTCTGTTAAGTCCTCAGGAAAATGGAAATGCCAGAGTATCTCCTTCTGCTAATCTGGAATCTCTACACTGATCAGGACTGGTTCCACCTTGGAAAAGGAGTTGGACAAGGCTGTGTACTATCACTATGGAGAAGAAGTGCTGATGCTGGACAGCTACTCTGATCAGTTATAAAACAGAGGATCCAGCACTTGAAAAACAGGCACAGAATGGCACTTGGCAGAACCAGAATAAGGGAGCTTAAAAGGATCAAGGATTTGTCTCATACAGAACAGTGGTGCAAAAAAACATCAGTGTTCAGTTTGATCTTCAGTGTAGTTTTAGTTTTAGTCTTTGGATTAAAATGCATTTTAGTTTTAGTCACATTTAAGATGGAATTAATGTTAGTTTTAGTCTAGTCTTCAAAATACATAAACTCCAAACAAGCACAATACCTCTCTATCTCCATCAGTCAGTTTGACCCTCCCCCATCTCCTGGTATATTCAGCTGGTAGAGCAAACTCAGCAGATTTAGGCCCTTTTTCAGTTTCTTATATGACAAAAATAATGAAGATATTAAGATAAATGCAATAGCAGGTCCATCCCATTATGCAAACTTATATGCATGCATGAATATGACCTTCATTTCCAATTTATGTTATCCTATATCTGTTTTCACTTGGTCAACGAAAACTAGTACAGCACTTCAAACCACTGAAGTAATGCTCAACATGAGCAATGCTCAACATGACTTTACGTTTATGCTGTGAGGTCTTGCACCAGCCACATGTTGAAAATCGACTTAAGAGGGTTAACAATTTGTCCTGTCTTTCATATTAACATTTCATTTTTATTGGTCCATAAAAAGCATAACACATTTAACATAGTTCCTGTTTTCAACTCTTACTTTATATATAGTTCTCATTTCGCTTTTATTGTGTTTAAACCTCTGGCCAGTAGATCTTTGTAGCTTTGTGATCCTCAGCCATTAGACTCAATGTAAATCGAGGTAACTTAAGAGCACACTGCTAACATTAGCATTAGCAAACCTAGCTGATTAAGTCAGTATATTGTCTTACCTACAGAATCGTGTGTGGAGTTTGTGCTCTCATTAACTGACAAAACTGCAGGTTAGGAGTTGGTGATAGTTTACTTGTTAGATGTAGCTTTTTACAGTACACAGACACGAAGCGTTATCATCACGTCCCTAGCATTGCTGTTCTTCCATTCTACACCTGCGCACCTCTCTCCAGTGTCCTCTCGTGGTGCGTTCACTAACAGTCCATCCAATGGTGCGTTCAGTACTATTCAGTGTGTTTTAAACATTACTGCAGACATTACATCTGTTATAGCTCAATGTATTAAACCATAACCACTCTATTATTTTACCCTAGTCAATACAGAGCCCTGATACAACGCAAATCAGGGCAAGTTCATTTTTATAAAACAGGCAAGTTTATTGCCTAAAGCATTTTTAATACACTGCAGTCATTCCAATGGCTGTAAAAATGAAAAATAAAATTTTATTAAATAATTTAAAAAAAGATGCAGCAGGATATGAATTAAAAACATAATTATAAACAAGAAATTTAAAAGAGAACATATTAAACATTACATTAAAAAATCGAACAATTAGAGTAGGATAATAAAGTGCTCTTACAGGACAGAACTGCAGGAGAGCATGTTTTAAACTCCGCTGAAAGCTGCTCAAACAGGAATGTTTCATAGGCTGGGATTTAAAATGTCTGGTGTCTTTTCTAGTGCTCTCCGTCAAGCCGCTCCATTTAAGAGCAGCATAGTCCAGTCAGGAGACCATTACAGTAATCAATCCTGCCCGAAAGGTGTGGATGAGTTTCTAGAGATTAGGAAGAAAAATGCTAGAGTAGTCTTTCCTCCAGAGGCGTCTCTCTCTCACCGGCGTACGCACACAGACAAACACACACACATGCACACACACACACACACACACGCACACACACAGGCATACACACACACACACACACACACACACACACACTTCTATTGCTGGTATGATTTTTGTAACCCATCTATTCAGTAGCATGGAAACAAGAGACACAGCTCTGCAGGCCTACGGAGTCTACCTGAGTCATAATCACTGCAATAAACATAAACTTTAATTAACCTCTGCTTCTTTTTGATTGATTGTTTCGATTCTCCTCCGATAACAACTAAACCAATCAGGCTCCTCTCTGAAAGCGCTGACAAACTATCGCAGGATTGTAGGTGCAAATTAAACGCACTGTGCGTGTCGTCTTGATGACAGCACGGGCGTCAGTGAGTGACTGCCATGAAACAAAAGAATGAAGCATCATAAAACGATAATGGATTTCTTCAAATCCAAAACAAGGAAAGAGACTGTGACAGCCAACACTGACGGACAGATTACGTTATAGGACGAGGCTAAAGTGGGATGAATAAGCTTCATGCTGCATTGCTCCTTGAATGACAGAAAGACAGCTGTCATTCAGCTTCCATTTTCACCAGCCTTGCATCATCATTTAGGCTATTCTGGTAATCTGAAACAGGTCTGCTTTCACCAGGCACATGGCAAATGGACATTCAAGTCAGAGGTTTTTGTATGCATGTAGAGGTTGGATAAAGAGGAGAAAGAGATTCTCATATAAGGCCCCTGTTCAGCTTACACTCTACAGCCGTAGTTCATTTTATATGGCCATGTTTCAACCTCTCTGCATCCTTTAGGCTGACCTTACAGGGTGAACCGTTCATGCAGCTAGGGTGTGAGCTGACGATTACACAAGGCAATCAAAGTTCAACATAACACATTTAATGCCATATCATATTGTTCTTTCTATAAAGTCATCCGCATGGTGTGATTAACTTATTTACGCAGTTTCAGCATAGTTGGATATCCGTTCCAGCTGTCATTGCTTTCATTCTTTATTTCTATACCTATATATCTTTTATCCATATATCCCATGTCTGGTTCTTTATTATATATTACATACAGCTATCCTTGATGTCCCGCTCATTCTTTCCTAGAAGTGCTGTAGGTTTACTGAGGAGCACCTCACAGTCTCCTCTTCTTTATTCGTTTTGTATCAGTTAGATCCCAAAGCATGCTAACAAAGAATAAGCAGTGACACAAGCAGCTGTTTACACAGCTGTTAGGGTTAGTTGGCTAGTTAACATAGCTGGTGTTGGACCAATACAAGTTCTACTGTACTTCTATGATCCGACTTTGAAGTAATACACAACAAATAATTTAAAAATATAAAATTCAATATATTAATAGACTCTAAAGAGACTTGGTTCAGGCAATAAAGAGATGATGATTGGCTACATTCTTCTCAGGATGACTATCAAGAGATCCACCCAGACAATTGCCTACTTGAGTCTCAAAGTGGCCAACAATTTTACTGCTAGTTTACCAAGTATTTACCCCCCATCCCCCCTTTTAATAAGTCTATATGTCTATTCTAGGAACAATTATTGCCAGAACACTGATAACACTGTTTCTGTGGATGACCTTGAAGGTAGCCAGTTCAGACCAGCTTCTCCCAATGATAACTTTACCTGCCACCTGTCCTTGAGGGACCTGGAATGCCCCCAGAAGGCCTCTGCCTTCTGCCAAGACCTATTTTAACATAGATCTTAAATAAATAATATAATTAATTATTTATTACAACACCAACAACTTAAGTTTTGTGGATGTTCGAAGAATTTAAACTGCAACTGTGACCTGCTGCCACGTATAGAGCTTCTATTCCTTCTAAATCCAGACTGAAAAACCATTTGATCATGAAAGGATGGGGCTAAACTGCTAATAAGCGGGTATGTAAGTGCATTTCTGTGACATCACAAAAACAGTGAAATCAAAATAGGCTGCTTTTGTAGCTTAGATTTCCTTTGTGGATCGTAAGGACTGGGACAGAATGGTGTTTTGGAATTATTAGCAGTGTTAACACATAGGCCCTTTAAACATCCTGCTTGGCCAAAGTAAAACAGTATTCATTATTTTAAAATTAATATTTCATTATTTCACAACCAGCACCATCCTGAAGATACCATAAAAGTGTGACACCATTTAAAGTCTGGAGCCCATTCAGAAGTGTGCCAAAGCATGGAATGTACAGGGGTTGGACAATGAATTGCACCAGTAAGAGCAGAGTGTGAAGGTTCAGTTAGCAGGTAAGAGCACAGTTCTGCTCAAAATACTGCAATGCACACAACATTATGGGTGGCATACCAGAGTTCAAAAGAGGACACATTGTTGGTGCACGTCTTGCTGGCGCATCTGTGACCAAGACAGCAAGTCTTTGTGATGTATCAAGAGCCACGGTATCCAGGGTAATGTCAACATACCACCAAGAAGGATGAACCACATCCAACAGGATTAACTGTGGACGCAAGAGGAAGCTGTCTGAAAGGGATGTTCGGGTGCTAACCCGGATTGTATCCAAAAAACATAAAACCACGGCTGCCCAAATCACGGCAGAATTAAATGTCACCTCAACTCTCCCTACACCATACTAATAAATGATTGTGGTCTAAAACCAGGTGTTTCAGTTTCATTGTCCAACCCCTGTAGCTCAGAACAAACAAAAGCTTAAATATTCAGCTTTTATGGGGGTCCCCTGATGCTGGTGCATTTCAAATAAGTTCAAGTAAGCTAGGCACCTTAACAAACCTTCCTTTTACTCGCTATGTGTTTCTACCTCTGTGTCCAGAGACCCCTTCTGGTGGTCTCTTTCACACCTGCACAGCTGGCTGAGAGATGAGCAGCACGGCTGGAGCCAGGGCTTCCATAGTACATTTTCAAGGGAGAGTTGGTTCACCACAGGCTTTACACCCTGGGCGTGGACCCTCGCTGCCTCCACCATCACCTCCAAAATGGAGGAGATGTTAGGTTCGGTTGCTGGGGTCAGAGGTGTGTTTTCAGACGGGTCTCTGGAGAGATCATATAGCAGCGGAGGATCGTGGCGCGTGACGTAGTCTTCGGTACAGAAGCAGACGTGTGTGTGAAAGCAGCCTGTTCCGTTTTTAGGGTAAAAGTCCGGAGTGAAGAAAAAGGCTTTCCATATAGAGGTACCTGGTAAAATGGAAACAGAAGCAGCTGATTTGAAAAAAAAAGAAAAAAGACCTGGAATTCCACCCACATTTGTTTTAACATTTCTGCATCATGCAGTCAATGAGCATTGTCATTCAGAGTGGAGTCATTCTGGGAGCCAGGAAGGTGGGTGATAGGAACCAGACATCTCAAGCATTTAATGTCTTTAGAACATATGAATTCATTTCCTGATACCCAGACACTGTTCAGGTTTGGGATAAGCCTTTGGGGCCACAGTGTATTTTCTTTATATTGGTGGGCCACTGTAAAGCAAATTAGTCACCTAGGAAAACTTTTAGTACTATGCTCTGCATTACATATCGTCGCTGTCCAATGAAAAACATGTATCTCCATTTTTGTCCATTTTTACTTTTATGCATCATTTGACCACAGCTGCTGCCGTTTACACTGTGTGAAAATCTCATGATAAATGGACCCACAGAAATAGCCCAAAAGTGTTTGGAAAGACGTCTGGTTCCATTGACTTCCATTCAAATTGAATGCGGTTTTTGGCCTCTCCTGTAAAGTTGCCATTTTGGAGATACTTGTTTTTCTTTGGACAGCGACGATATATAAACTAGTTACATGTAGTAGTCATTATGGATATTAAATCAAATGTAGACATGGCACATTCTTTACTACCTATGGCACTGTAAAGAAGTCTGAGTCTTTAGGTTTACGTACAATAACTCGTTTCATATGAGACCACTCTGAATGGCTTTTTTGACACCTTAATTTAAAGTCAGTCTACTATACGGCTCCTAACTGTCAAATATGTTAATTCTTTTTAAAAACATAAAGAACAGCCTATTTACTATGCTGATTTAAGGGTTTCGGTGACAGAAGCTGCAGTTGTATCTTGCATCAGGTTGCCGAAATTCTCTGCCTATTACCATATCGAAGTACTTGCCTATTGCTTCCTGCTGTAGGTAAACAATTTCCCTGTCCAAGGTACACGATTATTAAAATTCGTAGAGTTTTTCTCTTTTATTAAAAGGATTGCCTGTGGGAACTGACTGTATGCTAGAGATGCGGCAGAGATTAAGATGAAATTTGCTGGCTTATTCCTTAATCAGCAATAATGATATGCATTTATGGGGCAATGGTGAGGATCCCCACAGGACCACCACAGACCAGGTATTATATGGATGATGGATCATTCTCAGCACTGCAGTGACACTGACGCTGTGGCGGTGTGTTAATGTGTGTTGTGCTGGTGTGAGTGGATCAGACACAGCAGTGCTGCTGGAGTGTTTAAACGCCTCAGTGTCACTGCTGGACTGTCCACCAACCAAAACTGTCAACAGCATCGTGTGGACAGCGTCCTGTGTGCGGCACCCTTTGACTACTGATGAAGGAATAGAGCATGAAAACAGATGAGCTACTTTACATCTACAAGCTGGAACAGCAAGGTAGGAGTGTCTAATAGAGTGGACAGTGAGTGGATACAGTGTTTAAACACTCCAGCAGCACTGATGTTTCTGATCCACTCACACCAGCACAACACACACTAACACACCACCACCACGCCAGTGTCATTGCAGTGCTGGGAATGATCCAACACTCACATAACACCTGCTCTGTGGTGGCCATGCGGGGGTCCTACCCACCTAATGAACAGGGAGGAAGTGGGGTAACAAAGTGTGCAGAGAAATAGATGGACTGCAATATGTAACAGTGGAACTAGACAGTGCATCTGTACAGTAAATGGAGCTGATAAAATGGACAAGGGTGAGACTCACTGTTAGCAGGGTGCCATCTCACAGCGTTCAGATGGCTATTACAGTAATGGAACAGGAACTCATGTTCAGAACGCTCCACTCGACCCTGCAGCAAAGGCAGAAGGTCTCGACCATCGATCTGCCTATAACAAACATAGAGAGGGAGAGAGACTAGATTAGGTATAACCAGAGGTTGGGTTAGATTAGGTATATCCAGCAGTGTGGTGATCCTAAATCTTAAGAAGTGTACTTTATACAAGAGCTCTGCATTAAAGACCAAGGCATCTGACTCTTGATCCATGACCTTCTTTTCACTTACCAGCTTTCAAAGTTACTTTTTCATCTGGCAAAGCTTTGTGCAGCACACCGACTACAGATTTGTTGCTGCTTTGGGGGGTTAAACATGCAGCTGCTGGTTACACTAGGATTGGATTTTATGTTAGAGTGGATTATAAGCATTCTAATACTAATCTACAAAGTATGTGATGATTTTCACATGATATCCAAACAAACAAGCAGAGAACAAACAATAAGGGCTTGCTGTGCTGTTTCCATGGCTTACATTCCACCAAGTAGAATCATTTTCTAAATTTTCAAGTTGTTAAGTTATGAAACAGGAAACCTATTTAACAGAAAATAAATAAATACATGAAAAACAAGAAATAAATTAAAAAAGAGAAAAACAATAACTAATTTATCTGTATTTAAAGTGTCCACTGTTTTATTTTTGTGCACAATGTGAAAAAATAAGAGATGCACAGCAAAAGATGTTCCCAAGAAAGATGTACGTTATTACTTTTCCCTATTACACCTGCATTAGAAAGGGAAGCTGGAGTTAAACGCACATTAAAGTTATTAAGAAAACAGAACTCTTAAAAAAACTGCAAAAGACCTGGTACACCTTAAAAACGGTCACTGTCAGATGAACAGTACTTTAAGCTTTCATCTTTCAGCTGAAAACATCCACAGGTGTTTCTGGCCATCCCTCCACTGTTCCACTGACTTAATCCTGGGTCTGAATGGATGTGTAGCTGACCAGAACCTGTGTTTGGGATTACTTGGATGCTGTGAAACAGAAACTGCTAATTCTAAAACTAAACTAGGAACAGGTGCGGAAAAATATACCTGTCTTAGAAAAGCTGAAAACATTAATGGAAACTGTAATAAAGGCAAAGCGTAGACCCGCTACATGCTGGGGATTATATATAGCTGTTGAGGATTCTCTGTAATTTCCTGTGTTCTACTTTTTTTCCTGACACTGAAAATAAATCATTTTAACTTAATGACAGTTTTGCCAGCCTCTGACCGTATGATAGAAACACTAATTGCTCAGCGAGTTTATTTTCTAGAAATGTGGTGGATGTCTAAATAACGTTTATATCACTGCATACGGTTCCCTTTGGATCCAGTCAACACAAGCTGTGTCAGGATAGGAAGCATGAAGTCTTTCTTAATGAAGAACCTTCTTAATGATTCATTAAACATGTTCTGATAATGTGATATTGTGGTATATACTACTGCCTAATACAGAGATACAGTTGAAATGTATCAATGCCACTTGCTCTTGCTTAAGCTCAGCATCAAATGAGTCCAACACCACAGAGAATAGCATATACCACAGTGACCCAGATTTGTACAAGCTGTCATTTTGATTGACAGATGACAGCTGAGCTGCTGGGTGGCAAAGGCTCACCTGTCATTGGGTATGTTAGCTCCTGCTAAATTCACCACGCTGGGGAAGATGTCCATGTTACTGGTGGGCTCGTCAATAACTTTTCCTGCAGGTAGTTGGCCAGGCCATTGGAGGATGCCCGGGACCCTAATGCCTCCCTCCCAATTGGTCGATTTCCCTGCTACTCAAAGGGAAAGGAAACACAGTTAGCATTTGGAGTCTAATTACATGAAAAGGGCATTTTCGAACTTTGATATTTATTAAAATATTCATTTCAAGGACTCTTGAACACTCTTAATGGACACTTGGCATTTCAAACGAAATATTTAATTAAATGTGGAGCCCATCCCCTCCCACATGCACACAGGGAAAAAGAGAGACCGCAAAAATGAAATAAGGATTCCTTCTATTCTTGTTCGGAATAAAACGAATGACGTAGAAGTGAAGTTAGGAACACAAAAAAATGATGAACGTTTTCAGCTATTTTTGTTCTAAAAACTCCTGGAATATTAAATAAGACACTCTAATAACTGACAGCTTTATGTGAACATGGATTTACCTACCTTTATAGATTCCACTATAGCCACCGTGCATCTCCCCATGGATGGATATTTCCTCCAAGTGTGGACCCTGGTCTGAGGTCAGGTAAACCAGTGTCTTCTCCTTCAGCTTTAAACGCTCTAACGTCTTCATTATCTGACCTAGAAACAGCAACAAACAGGACACGACAAGCTTACATTTGTTCTATTACAGAATACTCCCATTAACAGCCTTTACCTGAAACTCCGGCCAAGCAAACCACCCACACTTAGCATGTGCTATTCATTTTAAATTAATGTACATCACACTGAGCTAGGATGTAGCTTTTTTCATGAACCAAATTAGCTTGCTGGCAAACTTGTACAGCTCCTACATCTTTAATATAATCCTGGACAGGTTTAATTCCAAGGTAGACAAGTTACCTACTAGAAAGCCTTAAGTAACCATCATAGCTACCTTAACAGTATGATGACCTAACTTATTATTATTAACATTTCATTTTCCTGCCTCC
This sequence comes from Prochilodus magdalenae, assembly GCA_024036415.1. Taxonomy (NCBI): domain Eukaryota; kingdom Metazoa; phylum Chordata; class Actinopteri; order Characiformes; family Prochilodontidae; genus Prochilodus; species Prochilodus magdalenae. The sequence goes on from JAMWET010001323.1 coordinate 69,759, forward strand.
TGCCGCCTTCCTGTCTGCTTTGACATGTTGGTACTGTGTGATCCCTGTGGTGTCACACTGTAAACCTGCAAATCTGAGCAGCGTCGATCAAACTATTCATGAGCTCATCAAAAAAGGGAAAACAGCTTGCTTTATTCTAGGGCCAAATCATAAGCTTGTAAATGGGTGTGTAAAAACGCGTTTCAGCATTCTTCACCTTCACCACAGTCGATACCTTCTTTGTAGATATCAGACAATCATTTCAAATACAACAATACAATATGTTACATACCGTCATGCGTTGTCATAACAGTTTTTGTTTATGTTGTGCAAATTATTGTTGGTTCTAGTTTCATGACAAACATAGGATCTGTCATAACATAACACTCTTATATAAGTGAACAAAATCTGTTATGACAACTCCTGGCAGGATTGGACATCTACTGTGACATGTTTATGGCATGATTATGTCAATGATATAGTAGGCTTTAAATAAACTGTTGCAGGTTTTTTTCTTTCATTGGCAATGACGACAGAACAGCAGAGCAGAGTAAAAAGCTGAAGCTAAATGAAGTGAAAGCATCTGCCAACTTTTAAACAATGCCACTCTACCATAGTTAATAGACCAATGGAGATGACGACAACTCTCAAATACTCCAAATAATAGGAGGTAAGATATCACCAGAAAACCCAGTCTCTCCTCCTCCTTCTTCCAGTCTTACCAGTCTAAAGGAAAAATTATGAATTCAACATCAAACTTTATCCCTTTCCTCACATAGAATGCCTCCAACATTGAAAACCAACACCAATGTTTTCCTGCTTCTATTTATATTATTTATATTGTTTACGGACAAACATAGATTCTTGATGCGGCTGGGGCTGTCATTATAATGGTCGCTTACTAAGAGCTTCAGCCGTAGTTGTGTTTACTCTTAGCAATTATGGCTAACTATGAGTTAGCTACTCATCTTGAGTTGATCTAACCGGGAGTAGCACTTTCAACATGATTGACAAGAGATTAAAAAACACCATCAGGCAGAAGTGCTACAGTTACTTAACACCTCTTGAGCTACAAAGTGGTATTATGATATAATGGGGGTAGCTAGTTAACATGCTAACTTCACTACGTATCTCTGCAACATGATGTGACACATGGTCAAACTTGTCGTTTACTCAAATCCAACACCATTCACGATTTTGTTAAGTTTTAAACTAATAGCCTTACATAGCACTTCTTCAAGAAATCACAAATCAAGTTACACATTTGGTATGACCATGGTGAAAGTGTGAGAAAACATATGGCTTCTGAACTGTTTGCAGTGAAAACTAGATTTACGTACTTAACACACAACGCAGCCGAGAAATTAATCGGATTCTGCTCTATGAAAACCTTTCCCACTTTGCTAACAAGCTTGCCGCTGTGGTATACGCTCTATATCCAGCTAACACACTCCACTATTGAAATCATTTCGGTCATTATGGTCTGTGAATGCGCCACATGGTCAAATATGTCTACAAGATTTATCCGTTCTATAAAACCAAGCCTATTAGGCCCCTGCCGTTGTCACTGTGACCTCCATAATGAATGCTCATTGCTCATAACACTTTTACTACAAACAAAGACTAAGACTTGTTCCTCCACTTCTCAGGCAGAACAAAAGTCTTGTGACCTTTTTAAAATTTCAATGTGTAATGTCCTCAATACCTACCCACGCTCCAGTCCACTTCCATGACTGCATCACCATACAGACCGTGACGGCTCTTGCCGCGGAAGCGTGGTGAGGCAAAGAGAGCTGTGTGGACTTGGAGGAAAGAGAAGAACAGCAAGAAGGGTCTTTCTGAGTTCCTGTTGGAAAAACGTTAACAAAATCAGTGAAAAAGCTGTGGAAAGTTTCTGTTGAAGTTACATGGTATTGTCTCCTTACTGCTGATGTTACAGAAAAGGTTCTACTGTTTCAATGCATCCTATTTAAAGTACACACCCGATCGCAAAAATTCCTGACAGCAAAGAAGCTGATAATAAACAGCAAACAGCTAATAGACATTTCTCCCAATCTGTCAATGGAAATAACAGTGGAGTCCATCTACTGTAGATTAAATATATGCAAACATTTAAACTAAATAAATTCCATTTAGTTATTTAATGTAGTTCAGGGTTTGACTGAAATTGAGCCAGCCTTGGTTTAACCGACACTGGAGTAGGGATTCGCTAATGTAATGTATTCCCTGATCCTGATCCAAACGATGCCAGTAATGTATTTCAGTGAATTTTCTGTTTATGATGCAATGATTAAATCCACAACATCATCAAATGATTTAACATGGCTACCATTTTTATCACACAGGCCAGGTTCCGTTCATTCATAGTCAAGCTAAAGACTGCAGCAGAGGATCAGGGAGTTTTTGGAGCTCCTGGCTCTTCTGACTGGAGGAGGACCACCCTAGAAGCGTCTCGGCAGGTACCCTGCTCAGATGGTGCAACCTGTCCACCTGGATCTGCTACTAAGCTCAAAGAACAGGCAGCGGGAAACAGTGATCACTTCCACTAGGGTGAATGCAGCCCTCGGTCTACGGTTTAAAGGTCACTGGCCAGGGTAAAATTCACCCCCCGCGTCTGCCAGTCTGCCTGGGGGCGGCCATGACACCAACCGCATCGGCGTTCCCCTCCTTGTCCACCGCAAGAACTCGCTACAACAACCAGTTGGGAGGCTCCCTGGTTTTAGCATCAAGGGCCATCAAACATAGCTTTGTTCTGCACCTCTGGTCTACAGACCACTTACCACCAATTTTGCATTTTTCTCCCAAAAGTGATTTCTTAGGCATCTTTGCTCTTTTAAGGTTCAGTGGAGACAGAGAAAGTGGTGCAGTTTGTTGCGGCCTGAGGCAAGGCGAAGTTCCTGCCATGACATTATCATGTATCTAACTAAACCAGCTGCAAAACCAGCTGTAACGCTCTTGTTTTGAATACTTCCCATATGTTATCAGTGACTGTTATCAGTAAGGGTAAAGGCTTTTGATTAAAGAAATGTGGTGCCGTCTAGGTACCAACTGTATAGGTAGAAAAAAGATGAAGCTTCTGAATATTAAATATTGAAACAAATACTAATGTAATTAACAAATGCTTTAGTATTAAATTATTCCATTAAGCCCTACAGGTTATTTCAAGCTTTAGCTCCTGTCTCTCAGCTTGCTTCATTTCTCTCAGCTGAGGCTAAAGGCAACCAGCTTAAATGATAGTAAAGATATCAGTTTTCATTTTCTACTTAAATAATAAATAAATAAATAAATAAAGTTTCTCACTGCAAACAATTACACTGCAAGTTAACATCTAAAAAAGGGGTGCACTGTCAAAGGTTACAGACATTGTTCATGACAAAATCTATTATGGTGTGGAGTGCAAATCTCCCTCTATGCTTCAAAAATCAAAATTAATATACCTGCTACTAATCCATTAAGTTATCCCAATCTTAATAAGTTTTGCATAGAAAAAAAAGCAGCATTCTCAGACCTCTCCATAAACTCTACTGCCTCCGCGGTCATCCTCTGCGTCAGATTTTCTGACACATATGGCTGCTCCACAATCTCCTCCCCTCTCATCAGAAAGCAGTTGAAGTTGGGGAATGTCAGGATGAACAAGCCAAACACAGCCGGAGCCACAAACAATAATGCCACCAGGCCTAGCCTTATCCTTCGGGGTATGGCCATGATTCCAGTAACGCGAAGAAAGCAGAGGGTGGCCAGAGCGGCACCCAGTGTCCCGTAGGGGATGTTGGCAAAGACGTTATAGAAAACTGAGCCGTGCCCTGGTTGGCAGTCCCGCAGGTTGGTCATGGTGATCCCATAAAAGTGGTCAAAGCCGTGTGCTTTTGGGTGGTGGCAGTGATCGCTGCTATGTTCACAGTTCAGCCCCAAGTGCCATTTGCCTGCAGAAAAAAAGTGTTTAGAAAAAACACTTGAACATTAGCGAATATTTATTTCTGTAATATTTATCATTGTTGTTGAGTTACTACCATAAATGCTTATTATAAAAGTTATCATTTCCAGTTTCTATTATGAATTACTGAGCAAAAACATTGGAAGGCTCAAAAATCAAGACAAAAGAATAGGCCGTTTTACAATCAGGCAGCTGTTCCTCTGTGAAACACAAAAGGAATCAACCAACAGGAATGAAACTTGATGGGCAGGTTTGACATTGTGAGACATGCAAATGACTCAAGCTTGGTTATGTATGTGACGTAAGCAAGGATGGACCTTTTCTCTGTACCTAACCGAGCGAACAACCACAACTGCAGCCTCCATAAATCTTTCAGTTGGCAGCACCACTGGCAGGACTACATGCACGCAGACTGTTGGGACGACTGTCTCTAGCACCATGTCAACGTCGTCAAAGGCTGCAGTGGTGTCATGCCAGACTGTCACAGAGTGACTCAGAATGGCAGGGGGTCATCTTCCATAACGAGGCCCGCTTTTGACTCAGTGGAGACAACCGATGAATCCACGTGTGGGAAGATTGTGGTCAACTATCTATTTCTATTCAGCAGAAACAGCATTAAGCATTAACTAATACTAAGCAGCCCAGTAATATTGTGGCATATGTCATGTCTTCTTTCTATTGACTCAAAGCTGATAATAGGCTTCATCAGATTGCCATGTACAACGAGGCAAAAGTGATCACTGGGCAGGTCAAGCCTTTTAAAATAATAATAATATTATATATATATATATATATATATATATATATATATATATATATATATATATATATATATATATATATATATATATATATAATAATAAAAAATAATAAAACTGAAGCAATACTTCGAACTTAACTACCATAAAAGACCTTGGATGGATGGTTCTTTGACAAGGCTTTTTGAAAATAACGTGCAAACATAAAGAGCATCCTCCACAGAATGTTAAAATGAGGAACATTAATTTTTACATGATTACTATTATTACTATAATATGTAAGGTATGCAGTTATTATAAGGACTGAACTGAAACCTGACAAGTTCATAGAAAAATGATGCCTGACTGAATATATTTGCACAATAATGTGTGTTTGCATGACACAAATGGATCTTGCTGCCGACTTATTATAACAAATGTTTGCCTTGAAGCAATACATGAACATTAAAAGTTCCTGAGCTCGAATGTCTGCCCTTAGGGTAAGTAAAATATCTGTAAATGCTCCAAACCAAATGACTATTGTATGTTAAATGCGTTTCGCCAATGAATGTTTTGTATGATGTATGAAATAGCAAGATACCGATTAGAGCAGTCACGTAGCCCTGCTCCTTGAGGATCCTGGCGAATGTGAGTTCCTCTTGAGGAAGACCACCAGAAGATGCGGAGAGGACAAATACCCCAACACGGCCATGAGCAGCTACTCCTGTGCCAAAGTGACAAAAATGTACCAAACATTTAAAAAACCAGACTGCCCTGACAAGCAGGATTAACAACAGTGATAAACAGCGAGAACAGCAGAAAGACTGCAGCACAACAGTAAGCAGTAAGCTCTCCCGAAAAATTAAAGGACACATATAATAGAAAACTTAATTTTACTTGCCTTTTTATAAATAGGAGTTTGATGTAGCATGTAAATCCTGTCAAAGTATCAAATTGCCATTATCTATATCTGCTCTGTTTGAAACTAACCCCAACAAATTTACGAATGTCTGTTTATGCATGTTTACCCATTTGATAGAACATTATTAGGAGAGTACATATGGGCCCTTTAAGGTCAAACAACTCTATCTATAGACATCTAGACATGAGTTAAACAGCACTGAGTACATTTATGTCTGTTTCCCTGGACAGGAAATCAGCTTAGCCCTGAACCAAACAGCATTCTGAAGGGAGATTCTCCACTAAAAGGAAATATAGCTCACAACAAAGGTCAGAAAATCTGACCTGTCTTCTAATCTTCTAACAAAAAAGGTCCAATAACAGATCAATAGAGAGAGCTCATAAGTCCTGTTGTGTCTTCAGCATCATAGAGCTCTCAACACTTCTACACTTTAAATTAAACACCTTCAATAAAGTGCATTTCTGTGAGCTTCAGCCTCCTGACCTGATCGTATGGGGTATCTGCCTGTGAGGAAGGCCGCTCTGCTGGGGGTGCAGAGAGGGGAGGCGGCCAGGTGCTGGGTCAGCTTCACCCCTTCCTGCGCCAGCATGTCAATGTGGGGCGTCCTGCGGAGCAAATCATAAAATACAAAATTTACAAGAGCTACCAGCAGAGCTGCAGTGAACGTGTATATCTGCACTGAATGATGGGGATACAACCGCAGCAGCTTCAACATTCATAATGTAACAGAACAGAATAGCTACACCACAACTTTTATGATTATATGTAGTTCTGATCATGTAGTATCGGTTATGGAGAAATATTGGTGTTTTTCCACCAGACAGGTGAAGGACTTGATATGGATACGTGATACTGCATGCTGTGATCCTCTTCACGGCCAATGAACTGTACAGTATCTGAGTGCTGAACTTTGTAACCCTTCTGAGGTACCAAACTCAGAATCCAACCAGAATCACTGCCATCACATAAACCCAAACGGTCATCAGAACTTCCCAGTGTGAGTTATTATATTTCTGCACCTGTAAGTCATTAGGAGGTAAACAAAGTAATTCAGAGTGGTTTGATATGAAAGGTCAAGAGAAACCAGACATCTGAAGATAAAATGAAACGTATGTCTGATGTATGCACCACATGATCTTGGCCTAGTATGTCATTTTTTTCCCCACACCAAAATCGCGGCCTTCAAATGTAGACTAAAGACCCATCACTTTGTACAGCGGCGAGTAAGTAGTAAGTAGTTCTAGGTGTATTTATTGAAATCCTTAATTTGTCTCTTATACCAAGCATAAAGTTTCTTCTATCTGGGCATGAGCACTGGCTTGGGTTTGCTAGGTAGCGCTCCTATTACGTGTGCAACTCTGTATTCTTCTTTCTAGGTATCAGCACTTGCCCTTGCCTGCACAGTGCCTAAGCTCAAGGCAAGTTTTAGACTCTAACCTTCTCGTACTAGCTAGGAAATATTCTCTGACAGAACACTAAGCATGGTTGTAGGTAGCTCTGGATAGGAAAGTCTGCTAAATGCCATAAATGTAAATAGTGCACCATAGAAATGCATTCATTACTGTAGTATGTGTACTGTTGTAGATACGGCCAGTGTGGCAAAATACACCACTAGAACGTTCTTTACTGTGCCTTAATGTACTGGGTGCTGAGAATTCAATGGAATGCTTATTAATGTAACACCCCCGTCTTTAAATGATTGCGTTTTTTCTTTTTCAGTATCTGTGATAATACCAAAAGACAAGATCTTTTTGATCTTGTATGAGAGGATGATTTAATCCCATCTCCATATGCACTTAGAGTTAAAGATTCAGTCTATAGAACTGATTTTTATTCAGTGAATATCTCCTTACCATCTCCAGCATTAATCCTCATCGTATGAGCTACATTACATCCCATTTCCATCTAATAAATAGGGAACAGTGTCAATGCATAATCATCCAATACATATGCAACAACCATAAATGTGTAATGTATTGAACCCCCACCCTCAAAAACTTCATCCTCTCCTTTCTCTCCTTCCTCTTAACACCCTTTTTTATCCCGCATTGAAGGCAACGGTAACCATGCCTTACTATCAAGAAATACCTCCTACAAAAGCTGGACCATGTGCTAATCTTCCGTCTCACTACTGAAAACTCTCTGCTCCAAATGTTCTTCTGACTTAATGCTCCATTTACACACAACTGCTGATAAAACGTATCTCCACCTAAAGCTTTCTAAGAGGAACAGTCCAGATTTAGAAGACAAGGTGGTAAAAGAGGGAACTTCATCCCTACCAAAGATTTGAATCTTTTATGTTTGCTATAGGTATACGCAGGTTGTAAAGCAGCAAGTACATATTTTACATGGTTACAAATTAAAACTCAAAAATTAGAAAGAAAAACATCTTCCATTACAGGATGATATGCTTTCTATTTAACCTAAACCTAATACAAACATAGACACGGCACTATAGTTTAATGCTGTTACTACACTTTTTAGAGTATCATGGGTATTACTTCTAGAACACAGAACAACTGATGGAAAAAAGCAATTATCAATTATAGTGATCAGATGATGGACATCAGTCTATACCGAAATTGTGTCATTTATTTATTTATTTTACAGATTTTAAACATAAATTTTCAATCTAAACCCTTTTTTCAAGAATTACTTTTAAAACAATATGTACAGAAAAATATACACTGTAAAAAAAATAAAAATAAAAAAAACTTATCAACTTCGATTTTTTTCACAGTGGTGGTGACAGAAACTAGAGGTTCTAATGTCTACAATGCAAATACAGCCAATTTATATACTATCCAAAAGCACCACAGAACCTTCACATGTAAGAGTTTTATATGCACTCGCCTATAGTGTTCAGTAAGTATGTTTAATCTGCAGTTTAGAAATTCTTTTTCTTTGAAAACCAAGACAAAAACACATCCCAGAAAGCAAAATAGTTCTTGCCCATATCATCTCAAACAGCAAAATAATTGTTGCGAATATAAGCAATGGTGGAAAAGTGGCAAAACAATAAAGCACTGTAAAAAAAAACAAACAAATCTGTTTTTTCAGTGTTCAGCCTTCGAGCAAATGTGTAATTTTTTTTTTTGGTTTCAGCCAAAAATGTTTTTTTTCGGAGGTTCCCACCACCGCCACTACTATGAATAATTCTGACTTAGAGAAATGTAGTCTACGTCCCATGTATTTAAAATAAAAGTTTTAAATACGTCACTGTTTGGATTTATTTTTGCTGACATAAAAATAACACAGTTTCTTCAGACAGCTGTAACAAAGCTTTAATATCAGAATGTTTGAAAGGTCGAATCTGAATGTCCAGTTTAAGTTGATTCAACATTTCATACCCCTACTATGACCCTGTTCTAGTTAATGGAACATCAGAATATATAAGGACCTTTCAAAGCACGATTAAACTATACATTTCAACCTTGATCATCTTCTTTTCTGCCTAGGGTTATAGCGTATGATCATATTGTTGCTCAGGTGTGAAAGGCTGATGGTTGTCTTTTGAACCTGCTCTTTAAGTTCCAGACAGAAACCATGCTTTGTACAGCTGAGCTGCCACGTATGAAAAAGCTTCAAACGAGAAAGGCCTGAAATAAAAGCCGTCAGTGACGCCACGCAGCCTACTTCAGAGTTGTGTTTCCATAGCATCCAAGGTCTCCTATTCCCAAATCATCCACCATCATCAGCACGAAATTAGGCTTTGAAACACCTTGAGCCAAAGGCGCAGAGAGCAGGAAGCCGAGGGAGAGCAGGATCCACAGAGATTTCATTCTACGTGAGTAAAAAAAGAAAACAAGACGTGTTCCATCAAAGCCTTATTCTTTGTCAACATTCCTCTTTACTATATATTCATCTGAGGGTAGTAGGACCTACAGAGACAAAGTCATGACACAATAGAAGATCCAGAGCCACACAGATGTATGTGATAAAAATTCAAGTAATCAGTATTAATAAATGTTTTACAGTGTAACAGAAACAGTTAATCAGAGATATGACATGTCAATCAGTAAAGCACAGTTTAACCTTTTTTTTTGGTATATGTATATATCAGGGTACACATACCTTTATATTTTTTAAATCTACCCATTTAGGATATATAGTAAACCTATATTTTGAAGTAACTGTGGTTATTTTTATGGTATTATGCGATTAACAAGATAAATAAACCCACATATATACATAGACATTATATATAGACATTATATATATATATACATACATACATACATACATACACACATATATATATATATATATATATATACATACATACATACATATATATATATATATATATATACATATCCAATTTTAAATGGACCAGCAGTTACATTAGTACACCTTTACTTTGGTAAAACAGAAACTGTGAGCAATAAGCCAACCTCAGCCTTTCATACATTCACCCCGCACACCGTACCTCCAACTGTGAGATACTACAGGTATGTATTACACATTTCCACACTGTCAGTACTAGCTGGTCCAAGGCTTCATGCGCACAGCAGACCAAGTTAAACAGCCTTTTAGGCAGCATGTGAAGAAATGTGGTAATTGTTATGAACATATGTGTGAACTTTTTATCTGCTGTAGTGCATTTTCCACACTTTATGGCTCTAACTGATCTGAAGTAATTACATATGGGCGAACTGAGATAGAAATGACAGTGTTGATATTTCAATTTCAGAGAAACAATCCTCACATTAAAACATACTTAGTACTGTTTAATCAATCAACCGGACAAAATGCATCTCTAATGCTAAAAAAAATTACATTCCTGGAATATATATGTATATATATTATTTTACTTCCGCTAAATGGTTAGATTATGCAGTGATACTAGTGAAGAGGCTTTTAAATCAAATGTGAAGACCTTAAAAACAAAGTCACTGTTATGACGTGTCTGGTTGATATGACTAAGCATTCCCCTCTTTACGTGCACAAGAAGACCTTTGTCCTTATGTATATAGGACTCCATATGAACCAGGCAATGACTTAAACACAAACATAGCTTCTTTATTTACTGCCCAAAACACCAGTAAATGTGCATGTGTCTTCTGTGTGTGTATATACAACGTAAATAATAGTTTTTGTGCATGTCCACCATGAACAGATGTTTTAGTGTAAACGATCTTAAACCATTGCTTAGGAAGAACCAGGTTAAGAGTATAAGCTTGTCTGCCTGTGAGGCACTAGGCGCCTGGTTCCTGTTAATACTACTGTAAAAAATCTGGCCAAGCGTAATCTCCCAAAACCAAGCATTTCACATCAAGCGATTCAAAGAAGACTTTATTTACGCCGTTATGCAAAAAAATAAAAAACAATAAATTACTGGAATATCGCATCGTTTTTAAACCGAGGTTAATGAACTCAGAACTGGAACAGGAACCGAACAGAAACAACGTCTATGGTCTTGAGGGACTATATTTGCTTAAGCACGTCCCATTTCACCTACATTTACTTAACTTACGTTTCATTAACGCCCTAATGTGGCATACCAAACCACTAACCCTCACATTAGTAGGAACAGTGTAAAGTGACAGGTCTGAGTTCTGCTGAAGTAGCTGCTCACCTTCTGGTCAAACTTCACCGGCCCCGCTTTGGCCAAACTGACAAGTTCAAAACAAGGAAGACAGCTGTCACGTGACCCGCGCACGAAGTTGTAATTGGACGAGCGGTTCGACCCGCCGTCCAATCATCATCTGGATGCCTCCGGAACTCAAGAACGTGCAAAAGTTTGGGGTCACCGTTTAAGCTTTATTACAGCTAATGAGTAGGGGGCTAAAAGCCTGAGATAGATCTTTAGATGACCTTTAGATGACTAAAAATCAATAAATACAGGAAATTATTTACAGGAATCGTTGGTGTTACAAAACGTATCCAAATTTGATGAAACACGTTATTATGGAATAAGGTAACAACCAAGCATTTTAGTCTTGTAATGTTTGATGTTGTTAGAAAACTTAATCTAATCATTATTTCTTAAATATAATGGATTTTTACTGAGTGTTTACAAAAAATGCTTTCACCCTGAGGATGTGCTGAAAAGTCATATGTGAATCACACAATCAGTACCCATAGATCAAACTGGTTGTGGCCCAAATCTGTCCCACAATCCCCATTTTCACCTGACGGTATTTCAGGGGACTGGTACCGGTTGCACAACATGGGCCACATATACACAAGAAGTGTGTAACTCTGCTGTATCTGTGCCAGAACTGGACCAAATGTATTTTGGAGCAAATGCAGGTTTGCATATGTGGGCCACCTTTGGCTCAATGCAGATTGCCAGTGCAACCAATAGTGCCATATCCTTGCCAGAAGTGGGCCACATCTGCATGCTATCTGGGTCTGTTTTTAACAAGCTCTTTTAAATGCTTAGACATGATTGTTGGGCATAGTTCAGTATAGCAGCAGACAAAGCTGTGCACTAAATGTAGAAGGGTATTATCCAGACTAATGAGTGAAATCAGTTTCATATTATAACTACAGAAATACGCTTGTCTGTCTCTACTGACAAGGTGGAACTTAGAAAGCGGATTTAATTGTGCAGGCTCTGTGAGCATGTTTAAAATGTTCCTCTGCCTTTGCCCGTAAGAGACAGTTGGTTATTGCTTATTTTCTCTGTGCTCTGTGGTGTATTGGATGACTTGGCTCTACTTTGGGAATTCTAGCACATCTGTTAGAAGAGCTATTAGAACGAGGATACAAGCCGTTCTATGGACAAACAGCGCCACCTGTTGCTCCAAACTAAAACTCCCTTGTATAAGATGTTGAAGCTTCTTGTTCTGGTTTTGTTATCGGATATTATTCATATTACTGGTATGTGAATGAGTAGCAATGTTGTTCATGTGCTGGGACTAAGGCTTGGTTTAGTAAGGCTTGGGTGACTAGGTTCAGTTTAGCTTCTCTAGTGTAATTCAGTCCTGCTTGTATAGCACTGTACATCAATGAGAATTTTAAGTATGAGAACAGTCAAAGTAATTTGTACCACTTAAAGCAGCGTACATGGCAAATACCAAACAAATATGACCTATAACATAAAACAGAAATAGTTTATTATATACTAGCAATCCACCATTCTTAGATTTTGGTGCCAAATGGCTGCAGAGGAGGCTCAAGCTAAAGCTGGGAAGGCTGAGTGATATATTGGAGCTAGATGGGATATTTAGCTCCCTGTTCTTCGCTCAGTGCACAAGACAGAGGGCGACCATGTTTAATAATAAATACAACACTTTGTTTGATTTATACAGCACATTTGAACAGTATTGGACATGTACACCATATTGTGGGCTATATATCGTAAGAGTCAGGGTTCCCTTTAAGAGCCTCCAGATAATGTAATATGTAATCCTACCCTGCAGATGATATAAATCATAGAAGCCATTAAAAGTTATTGGTGGGGTCCAATAGCTAGTAATGGTACGTTGTGTTTTTTCTGATGGGCTGATACCACAGTACAAAGGATTCTAACGTTTTAACAGGGGTTCTGATTCCAGATGCATTTGGTGGTTTCCTAATGGGATATAAAGGTGTGCCACAGGGATCCAGTGGCCTCTAATAGTAGCCATCAAGCGGTTAGGCTTTAATGCTGATGGTTCTAACGGTAGATTTAGCACTATGGTACTACATCCAAGTCAAGAACTAATCAAGAACCTTCATTTGTAAGAGTACAGCCACTGTTTTTGATAGCTTGACCTTATTTGCTTGCTGTACGGCCACAGTTTGCCAAAGATAGTGATGCTAATAAGGGTAGGCTATACTGTAGCTAGCCAGTGAACGCCCCACCTATGGTGTCCTATCAAGAAAGTTCCGCTAAGAGACAGAAGCAGATTTATAAGTTCCATTTATCCCAGAGGATGTCACAATTTGCTTGTTATAGTTTTGCACTGGAACTACATGACTAATGGGGAAGAATTTCTGCAAAATCAATTTCCAGCCAAACTAGCTCTCCTCCGATCAGTGTCTCAGAGGTGCTTTAAGCGCCCACAAACCACTGTGCTCTCCCAGGCCACACGTGCATCTACACCCTACACAAACCCGCTTGCCTGTGTCCACTTAACCACTCTGCTACAGGCAAGGTGAGGAGGAGCACTTACAATAGAGAGTGCTTGAGCAATGCAGTCGTCTCTCTCACTCTCTCTCGTCTCTCGTCCCTTGTTGAGATTTTGTTTACCACTGTTTTGCCCATCCGGGGCTCATTATTGACCTGTTAGTGGGCTACATGTGCTTTATCCATTTGGAAGTGCTGTAGAAAGAATCTAAAGGGCCTGGTTTAAAATGATTCAAAGTTTTATCCCTTATGAAAGCATATCTAAAGTGATGCTAAAGGAATGTCTACAGGGTTCCTTTATTAATCCTACAGTATATTTGATGTCCAGGGGTGTATTGGCTCAACTGTGGGGTTTAATTGTGCATCTCAGTAGGAAGCTGTGCATATTTGACTGCACTACAGGACATTCATACACATCAAAATGTCCTTTGATATTATATTTGTGTTATAAAAGGATTTTTTTCATGTGGTAGTTTGGTACATACCATCAAGCAAGGAGGTGAACTGAAGGCCTTACATGTCATGTCATGTACATGTCAAATGAACTACCAATGTCAAGTTCATCTGAAAGTGACAGTGGAATCAACCAATCATGTGTTAAATTACTTTGAGTGGGAACAGTCTGGTAAGAGTCTAGGCCTTTTGGATGTTCTAGATTCATATCTGATTGTGAATATGCATCATAGGCTAACCAGGTTTGGGCAGCTGTTAGAATTGGAAAACATTGGCAGCTCTAGGCCTCTTCATCTTATAGGCTTATACCATTTTTACATGCCCACTATCTATACGGAAAATAAATATATCACTGCTGTCATTAAAATTAAATAGGATAAAAATATTTGAAAAAATTGTACATTCATTTATTTTCCATCGTTTGCATCCATCCCTCTTCTGTAAGGATACCATTTGGGAGATATGTGGTTTTGTTCAGATGGCAATGATGTGTAGAGTGCATTGACCAAATAGTTGCACCCAGAAAGGCATTAACAAACAGGAATGCAACCTGGTGGGTATGTCTGACATTGTGACATAAGCTAAGGATTCAAATTTCTACGCTCAGCCACACACGTCACCTGAACCTGTGTACCTGACTGACCCAAGAGCCACAATAGAGGACATACAGCAAACAGCAATGCCCTTCATGAGTCATTAATGCCAGCACCATTGGCAGACACCATGCGCGCAGACCGCTATGATGACTGTCCTTGACATCACATCCACGTCACCAAAGACTGCAATGGTGTTGTGCCAGACTGTCATGGAGCAACCCAGAATGGTAGTGGGTCATCGTCAGGGACGAGTCCCACTTTTGTCTTGGTGAAAATGACCAATGAATCCGTGTGTGGAGGCACCGTGATCAGTGCCAAGATGTTTGGTGTCAAGCATCACATTTCCAGAAGGCCTGATGCCACTCCTCCTCCACCCCATCACTAAATCGGCATGAAATGCATGAGAATATTTAAGCTGCATGCGATGGATTTTGGCAGGACACCATTAGGAACTTCAACAACTCCATGACGAGATGTCTGGCATGTTGCGTTAGCCTGACGACATAGTGAGAGTCACTACTTCTGTGTGTGTAGCTCAATCAATATTACCCATAGCAGTCTAAATGTACCATCATTTGTTGTTCCTGGTCACCTTTATCTTCCCGATAGCACTGCAATCCCACACTTCCTTCTGGGTGCAGCTATTTTTCTGACAGCAAATTGACAAAAATGATTTTTACTCACTGTACTTTTAGTGTCTGAATGAAAGAGTACTTTTAAGGTGTAACACATCTAAAGGCGACTCACTGTGGGACTAATAAAGGATTATCTTATCTTATCTTATCTTATTTTAATGAGCAATAATGAAAAAAACAACACTTGTGCCTTTTAAAATGACATCCATGCTAGAGAAAAAGACAGCATATGTTGTATTATAGATGCCCACACCCTGGCCGTTCAATAGGGAAACTAAAAAAGCCTGTTTGGAATTCCTTGTTTCTATGATGTCACAGCAACCAAGTTATTTACATACATCCACCTATTTAGTCAACAGCAGTTTAGCTCCGCCCACTCATATTGAAGTTCTAAAAAGTGTTTCAGCTCTGAGTGCATGTCTGAATGAGGCTCAATAGCACAGCCAATCAGAACATGCTAATTCAACTTAGACCAGTCCCAAAGGCACAGTAACAAAAGCAGCCCGTTTCATTCCATAGAATAAAGAGAGGCTGGAAAATAGGGATGTATCATGACCTGTGTCCATGTTTGGTGCAGAGACAGAAAAAATACAAGTCACATGTAGGATATGGGCCCTTTAATGCGACCAGGGGAAAGGTAAATAACGAAATGTGTATTAGAGGTCTATTTTAAATAAAGGGCTTTTGAAGCCAAACCAACCCCCACACTCCTTTCTGCAGCTCCAGCCTTTCTGGCGCACAAAGCGCTCAACTACAGCAACAAGGCATGTCATCAAACCAAACGACCTTGTTTGCATGCAAATCTAGCCGCAGTCATAAGCGCCCGCCAGCTGATGTTTCCCCCCTTAATGACCCCGATTCGTTCATTAATTACGCGCTTATGAAACTCCCACCGGTCAGTCAGCTGGTCAGCTCTCAGCTCAAACTGCTGCCAAACAGCCTTCAGCGCGTCCAGGCCTCGGCGCACGTTTACGGTGCGAAACGGCGAGCAAACAAGGTAATGGAGCGTAATAGAGGTATTAAACTGCAGGGGACTTCTGGAGTGCATGTGCGTGAGAGAGAAAGAGAGAGAGAGAGAAGAGAGAGAGAGCTGACATGAGGGCGCGTCGATGTGGCATTGATCACCATCCGGGTAATAACATGTAACGCAGCGCTGAGGGGGATGAAAAAAATAATAACACGAAGCGGAGGGAAAATAGATTGACCTTTAAACTGATCGATGATGGGGGGATTTGCCATGTTTCATTAAACGGCGTGTAATCGGGGAACCTGTATTCATTAAAAAGCCTATCGGCATCTGCGTGGAGCAAAAAGGGCACGTCGTTAGTGTAACATCTCAGTAGATGTTATTTTCCTTACACGCCATGCGGACACGTCCAGCATACGAATTGGACCCCTGCGGTCGAGCACAGAGGTCACTACCAGCTCTTCCAGCGGAACCTATGCCGTTTTGGTCATGCGGGCTTGTGGCGCGCCAGCAGGTGGCAGTGTGAGCTTTCTCACAACGTTCAAGCCTCTACAGTGTGCACTAAGGCCTGCTTGACCTGCCTGCGTGTAGTAGCGTGGTGTTCAGATATGTGGCTATATTCTAATGTCCACTGAGATAAAAATGCCATATATTACTTTCAGAATGACTGATATCACCACCAAAATCAGCATATGTTGTGATTTGGTTGCTAATATACTGGTGACCACCAAAATCAGCATATCATATGACTTGGATGCTAGTATACTGGTCACCACCAAAACCAACATATGTTGAGATTTGGATGCTAGTATACTGGTGACCACCAAAACCAACATATGTTGAGATTTGATTGCTAGTATACTGGTGACCACCAAAACTAACATATTATATGACTTGGATGCTAGTATACTGGTGACCACCAAAACCAACATATGTTGAGATTTGGATGCTAGTATACTGGTGACCACCAAAACCAACATATGTTGAGATTTGGATGCTAGTATACTGGTGACCACCAAAACCAACATATGTTGAGATTTGATTGCTAGTATACTGGTGACCACCAAAACCAACATATGTTGAGATTTGGATGCTAGTATACTGGTGACCACCAAAACCAACATATGTTGGGATTTGGATGCTAGTATACTGGTGACCACCAAAATCAGCATATGTTGAGATTTGGATGCTAGTATACTGGTGACCACCAAAACCAACATATGTTGAGATTTGGATGCTAGTATACTGGTGACCACCAAAACCAACATATGTTGAGATTTGGATGCTAGTATACTGGTGACCACCAAAATCAGCATATGTTGAGATTTGGATGCTAGTATACTGGTGACCACCAAAACCAACATATGTTGGGATTTGGATGCTAGTATACTGGTGACCACCAAAATCAGCATATGTTGAGATTTGGATGCTAGTATACTGGTGACCACCAAAACCAACATATGTTGGCATTTGGATGCTAGTATACTGGTGACCACCAAAACCAACATATGTTGAGATTTGGATGCTAGTATACTGGTGACCACCAAAATCAGCATATGTTGAGATTTGGATGCTAGTATACTGGTGACCACCAAAACCAACATATGTTGGGATTTGGATGCTAGTATACTGGTGACCACCAAAACCAACATATGTTGAGATTTGGATGCTAGTATACTGGTCACCACCAAAACCAACATATGATTTGAATGCTAGTATACTGGTGACCACCAAAACCAACATATGTTGAGATTTGGATGCTAGTATACTGGTGACCACCAAAACCAACATATGATGTGATTTGATTGCTAGTATACTGGTGACCACCAAAACCAACATATGTTGAGATTTGATTGCTAGTATACTGGTGACCACCAAAACCAACATATGCTGAGATTTGGATGCTAGTATACTGGTGACCACCAAAACCAACATATGTTGAGATTTGGATGCTAGTATACTGGTGACCACCAAAACCAACACATGCTGAGATTTGGATGCTAGTATACTGGTGACCACCAAAACCAACATATGTTGAGATTTGGATGCTAGTATACTGGTGACCACCAAAACCAACATATGCTGAGATTTGGATGCTAGTATACTGGTGACCACCAAAACCAACATATGCTGAGATTTGAATGCTAGTATACTGGTGACCACCAAAACCAACATATGTTGAGATTTGGATGCTAGTATACTGGTGACCACCAAAACCAACATATGATGTGATTTGGATGCTAGTATACTGGTGACCACCAAAACCAACATTTGATATGATTTGGATGCTAGTATACTGGTGACCACCAAAACCAACATATGTTGGGATTTGGATGCTAGTATACTGGTGACCACCAAAACCAACATATGATTTGAATGCTAGTATACTGGTGACCACCAAAACCAACATATGATTTGAATGCTAGTATACTGGTGACCACCAAAACCAACATATGTTGAGATTTGGATGCTAGTATACTGGTCACCACCAAAACCAACATATGATTTGAATGCTAGTATACTGGTGACCACCAAAACCAACATATGATTTGAATGCTAGTATACTGGTGACCACCAAAACCAACATATGTTGAGATTTGGATGCTAGTATACTGGTCACCACCAAAACCAACATATGATTTGAATGCTAGTATACTGGTGACCACCAAAACCAACATATGCTGAGATTTGGATGCTAGTATACTGGTGACCACCAAAACCAACATATGTTGAGATTTGGATGCTAGTATACTGGTGACCACCAAAACCAACATATGCTGAGATTTGGATGCTAGTATACTGGTGACCACCAAAACCAACATATGCTGAGATTTGGATGCTAGTATACTGGTGACCACCAAAACCAACATATGATGTGATTTGGATGCTAGTATACTGGTGACCACCCCAAAAACACCAATCAAAAATCCTGAAGTGATAAACAAATAGAACAGAAAAAAGGAAAGCACTGCTTCCTATCCACAGCTTAGTGAACACGTCTCGTCTGGTCTTCTGCATCCAGCACATGTGTAACACATTGTGCCTCATTGAAATCCCAGTAATATGAACATGCTCTCCTTTCTTCCCACGTGACCACGCCCTCCACCCCCCTCCAGCAATTCTTTTTCTCTCCTCGGCCCATTCCTTCGGGGTCGCGCCACCGTCTTTCAGCAGAGGGGCTCCTCTATCAGCCGCAGCCTCAGGCTCCAATCAAAGCCGCTAACAGGCAGCCCCCTCCAGGCCTGGCCCGTCGCGTTCCAGCACAGGCGGCCCACCCAGGTGGACGAGGCCGCTGGGTATCAGGTTAGGGTCCTGCAGCCATCTCTTCTGCTTGGTGGCAGATGTTATCAGCGAAGGGCACTGATGGACGGTGCACCTGGGATTCAAGCTGTGGAATGAGAGAACGATGGCTGAAGGATGGCTGAAACATTGAACTGGAAACATTTCCATACATACACATGCAGTGATGATATTTGTGTCAGGAATTTTTTAAAGGAACAGTGTATATGAATCTATAAGTAGAAATTAAACTTAGTGTATAAAACTATGCTTTTTATTAGTGTATAATTACCTGTGAATGGTCCTTTTCCCACTTGCCATGTAGAGCTGCGGTGTTGCTACAGTATCCCAGAATGATCAAACCACACATTATCTATGCAGAGTGCTATTCATGGTTGTACATTAAAGCAGCACTTTGAGTTTGGTAGGGCTATAGTACCTTTTGGAAGACATAGAAACACAAATGTGAGTAATCCTTATCGAATGTCCTACTGTGGTGCATATTTACTGCTCTGTACATACTACAAGCATTAAAACTACTGAGTAATAAAAGGCTGAAATCAGCTTCTTATTCAGATTGTCCCAGTCCACCCTAAAAGGTGGAGTATTTATATTCTGGTGCTGAAATTTATTTTTATGTTTCCACAGCTGCTTGTCCACATTTTCCTGTTCTGCCTTAAATGCTAAAATATGTATATTCTTTTAATACAGTGATTAATAAATGAATGCTTAGTGGTGTCATTTGGATGCTAGTATACTTGTCACCACCAAAACCAGTATACAGTATGATTTGGATGCCAATATACTACTCACAACCAAAACCACCATAAAAGTTTCCACCTTAAAAGGCACTGAAATGTATCTTCATGTTCAGCAGCTGTTTGTTCAGATTTTCCTGTTCCACCTTAAATGCTGCAATAGGTACATTCTTTTGATGCAGTCATTAATACATTAATGCTCACCAAAGCTGACTGATTATGGATGTATGCATACCTAAAGTGGGCCTATTTTACTTTATGTGGTTGTTTTAATTTTATTTCTCTGAATTCCACTAAATTGCTTTTGCTGGACTGTTTCCCCACCTCCATTTATCTTAACGGGAATAAACAGGTTGTTTTTGTTACCGTGCCTTTAAGACTAATGTATGTAACTGACCTCTGTTCTGATCACCCTATATTGTGTCCTTTTTAAAAAGCAGTTTGAGCTGAAACTCTTTGTATCAGTTTAGCACGAAAGCATTTTTGCTGCTTCTCACACAAACTACATCAGCCCTTCTACAATGTACACAATGCATGATTATATTGACCTTTGAAAAACATTTCATCATTTAATATGTAGCCAAAAGTAAGTGGGCCTAAGTGTATAATCCTTCTCCCATTGCTAACAGGTATATAGAAAAAGGGATAATGGTCCGAGTTCCAATGAAGCATAATGGTAACGCTACAGCATACAAAACATTTGCTTCCTCCTTCGTAGGAACAGTTTGGGAAAGACCTGTTCCAGCGTAACTGTTCCTTTAGGCATAAAAGCAACATCAGTGGCCTACAAAGAATCCTGACACCAACCGCACAGAACACCTTTGGGATATTTTACAACACTGATTGCAAACCTGGCCTTTTCATCCAGCATTGCAGCTTTATCCCACAAATGCTGTTTTGAGATCTCATTGAATGACTTCATCTAATGGAATGACTTCACCAGAATGGGCTAAGTATTACAGTGAGAAAGAAGGGAACAAGTCCATATAAATGCACATGCACTTAGGCGCAGGACGTCCAACATGTTTATTTGTAGGTGTGATGATGGTAGGTGTAGGTCTCAGCCGTCCACATACTTTTGGCCAAGAAGTGTATGTACAGGTATTCCAACTTTTTGCAGTAGGCTACTGGAAGCACAGGTGGGTCAACATACAGTCAGCATCAAAAGAGTAGTTGCATCCAGAAGGAAGTGTCAGATTGCAATAGTAATGAAGAGGCTGTAAGAAGAAAAGACATCATAGACATAATGTATAATTTGGTCAGTTAATCCAGTATTATTTGAAGGATTCATCAGTTATATAATTAATCATACGCTGCAGCCCTATTATAAATAAGCCTCTATGTCAGGATAAGCACTGACTGACCTTCTCTTCTCTGTCTGTCTGTCTGTCTTTCTCTATTATTGGAGCTTGTGTCTGAGCACACATGAGGGGTGGGTGGGGGGTGCGCACACAGCCACATACTGGTGTGTTTGCTGAGAGAGTAATGGCAATTTGTCAGACATGAGGGAATGCCCTAAGGCCAGACAGCAGGGCTGCAGTGAGGAGAGCGCTGTGTGCTTTCTCTACTGCCTTTATGGCATTGTTACTCCACCAACTGAACATCGCTGTCTGCTTACAGTTACTAAAGGAATGCAGTGGTAATGCAAAGGAATGGTAAATTCTTAAAAAATAAAGGTGCCAAAAAGTGTTCACTGGTGCAATATCATAGAAGATCCAGGTACAGAACCTTTTTAATAGATGGCTCCTGAAAGAACCACTTTGTGAGGTGTAGACCCACATTAAAAAATGAAGAACATCGACTTAACATGTAATGGTCCTGTACCAATTCCAATTTTTCTTAGATCCGTACATCAAAGCCTAGAAGAACCTTCACAAAGTTTCATTTTATAGCAAGAAGACAATATGGAAGAAAAAAAGCTCCCTAAGTTTAAATTCACAAACTCTTTAGTTATGTTGGCTATATTTCTTTTTTAGGCAACAACGATTCTGAAATAAATTAAATTGGTAAAAGTGCATACATACATACAAGTTTAGAATGCATCAGACATGTGTTAAATGGTAAGAAAAATGTTTAGTCAGTGTACCATGGAGGTGGCCAAATTTGATGAATCATATCATGATGGACTATGGAAGTTATTTATTTATGTAGATATGTGTGATGATTGGATCAGCAGAAATGGCCCAAATGTGCTTGGAAAAAAAGTCCCAGAAGTCCTCATGACTTACATTATATTTCTAATTGGGTTTTGCCCTCTCCTGTATAGTTGTATTTTGGACATACAGGGGTTGGACAATGAAACTGAAACACCTGTCATTTTAGTGTGGGAGGTCTCATGGCTAAATTGGACCAGCCTGGTGGCCAATCTTCATTAACTGCACATTGCACCAGTAAGAGCAGAGTGTGAAGGTTCAGTTAGCAGGTAAGAGCACAGTTCTGCTCAAAATACTGCAATGCACACAACATTATGGGTGACATACCAGAGTTCAAAAGAGGACACATTGTTGGTGCACGTCTTGCTGGCGCATCTGTGACCAAGACAGCAAGTCTTTGTGATGTATCAAGAGCCACGGTATCCAGGGTAATGTCAGCATACCACCAAGAAGGACGAACCACATCCAACAGGATTAACTGTGGACGCAAGAGGAAGCTGTCTGAAAGGGGTGTTCGGGTGCTAACCCGGATTGTATCCAAAAAACATGGCTGCCCAAATGACACTGTATTGGCCGCAAAAGGAGGCCCTACACCATACTAATAAATGATTGTGGTCTAAAACCAGGTGTTTCAGTTTCATTGTCCAACCCCTGTACTTGGACAGTGATGATATGAAGTAATAAATAAAAGAAAAGAAAAATGTTTAAAGTCACATAGACTGTAAATGTTACCTGATCTGCATCATTTGGCCACATCACAATGAATGCTGCCTCTAGATAATACACATACAGATAATAGCCTCCTAAGTGACCCCTTATTATAAGCCACTGGATACAAATTTAGCTGAATGTGTGATTGGCCTGTTTACATGCATTCACTTAGCAGCTTGTCCCTATTAACCATGATCATTTTAGGGTCTTTTTGTCTAATATACTACTCGTAATGTCATAAATTGATATGCACTTGTTCATATTATATTCATAATGATATATTCAAGTACCCATTCGGAAATATCAGCAAGAATATGGAGCCTGTTAAAAGTTGCTAAGGTCAGTCCTACCCTTTTAGGATGTTTCCAAAGTGCACTGAGTGGGACAAACCTCTTTTCAAAGTATCTGCTGTATCTGTAGACTCGAACACTTGCGCTGCATGGACTGTATCGGCTCTATAAAAAGAATAATGTGTATGAATTCCTTCTTACATTTAGACTAATATGAGTGGTTTGTTGAATCATTAGTACAGCCAGAAGGCTATGGAACCTAACCACCTGGTGTTTTGGGTCTCTTTCTCTCCTAGAAAACCTCAAACCTCTGTGGCAGTGGCCCAGGTATTTCCTTCTGTGGTCTCCAGCTAAAGCTCAGAGTGAGTCAGCGCTAAGGCCATTGCATAACAGACAGTCTTGCTAACGGCACTGAAGCACAGGCATTTACTGTAACGACAATTTTCTGATGTAAACTGTGCTCTTTGTTTGGGTGGGGTTTTCAGTCTCTCAGGAATCAGACTAGGCCTGTGTGCCAAAAGTCCTACATTTGTCTCGATCTTATCAGCTTTGCAGCAAAAAAGAACAACCTAGACGTCCACTATGTGACCCCATGCTGTGGTTAGGAGCATAATAACAACAAAGCAATTCGTTCAAACAAAAAGGTTCAAAACAAAAGACCCTAATTGATTTTGGCAGCTGCAGTCTAGCCCAGTTTTTAATACTCCATTATTGGACATAGTTGTGTGGCATGTTCATTTTGTTCTATTAAATTAAATTGGCCATGCATTGTTTCTCCGACTTTAGAGGAGCCTCAGGGGAAAACAAGGCCATTTGATGTCCCTGCATGCACAGTGCTGGACCACTTCCATCGATGTGCTCCCCCTGCAAACAGACTCTTCCTGTTTATGTATGTCTGTAATGGACAGCGAGCTGGACTAGGAATGCAGGCTTCGAAGTGGCTTCAAGTGGTTTTGCACCTTTTTTAATTCCCATGCTAGCCGTCCTGTCAAAATTGGATCATTCGGTTGATGCATCGCCAAGAAGAGCGACTCGCATGCCATGATGCATAAATTGTCTGCTACCCTCAGGCGATGCAAAGACCACAACACAGGACTAATTCCTTGTCGAGTTTTCGTACACAGCTTGAAGAAGGAGGCTTGTAACAGTCTGTTTGGCTAGAACTAAACTGGAAAGCAGGCCTAGGCTGTTTATTACGGTTGTGGGTTCATCGGTGCTAGTGTTAGACCTGTGCTAGTGTTAGACCTGCGCTAGCATAAATCGGGAAGCTGTAAATAGCAAACTAGGAGATTGTACATGAGTGCAGAACACCAGACAGGTACAAATGGGCCCATCAGACACAAAGACACTGCAATGGTGTCGTGCCTGACTGTCATGGAGTGACTCGTCTTCAGTGGGTCGTCTTTAGTGACGAGTCCCACTTCTGTCTTGGTGGAGACAACCAATGAATCTGTGTGTGGAGGCACTGTGATCAGCCCCAGGATGAATGGTTTCACACAACACAGGTCCAGAAGGCCTGGTGTCACTGCACCTCCACCCGTATCGCAAAATCTGCAGGAACTG
Organism: Prochilodus magdalenae; assembly: GCA_024036415.1. Lineage (NCBI taxonomy): Eukaryota > Metazoa > Chordata > Actinopteri > Characiformes > Prochilodontidae > Prochilodus > Prochilodus magdalenae. Next base: position 94,795 of record JAMWET010001323.1, read on the forward strand.
TGTGAGAATATTCAAGATGCATGTTATGGATTATCACAGGACACCATTGGGAACCTCTATAACTCTATGCTGAGACGTCTGGGATGTTGATTTAGCAAACATGGCGACCCAATGCCATACTGAGAGACACTACTTCTGTATGTGTACAGGGGTTGGACAATGAAACTGAAACACCTGTCATTTTAGTGAGGGAGGTCTCATGGCTAAATTGGACCAGCCTGGTGGCCAATCTTCATTAACTGCACATTGCACCAGTAAGAGCAGAGTGTGAAGGTTCAGTTAGCAGGTAAGAGCACAGTTCTGCTCAAAATACTGCAATGCACACAACATTATGGGTGACATACCAGAGTTCAAAAGAGGACAGATTGTTGGTGCACGTCTTGCTGGCGCATCTGTGACCAAGACAGCAAGTCTTTGTGATGTATCAAGAGCCACGGTATCCAGGGTAATGTCAGCATACCACCAAGAAAGACGAACCTCCACCAGCATCACGTAGTGACCTGGCCACTATCATGCAAGAAGAATGGCTTAAACTCCCTCTGACCACTGTGCAGGACGCAGTATATGACATTCCCAAGACAAACTGACGCTGTATTGGCCGCAAAAGGAGGCCCTACACCATACTAATAAATGATTGTGGTCTAAAACCAGGTGTTTCAGTTTCATTGTCCAACCCCTGTAGCTCAGTAAAATCTATAATCCTTTTTAACATTCCTATAATACGTATGGTCGCTCTGATATACTGAAATACACTACAAGAAATGTAGGGGGCAGTATAGCTTCTGTACATAGCTGTATCTGTACCTGTTATCAGGCTGTGTAATAAATGATCCTCCATTCTGACTAGTTTCTATAAGTTTGTGTAGGTGCAACTGCTGTAGTGGTAAAACCTGAACACAAGCAGGTGGTCAGTTTTGTTTCATTGAGGGTGTTTGTCAGTTAGGAAGGAGCCAGTATGATTTCACTTAAACACTTCAGTCATGACCTTCTACTGAACCATATTTTATTTGTAAGAGCACATTGCTGGAGGATAATATGAAAGCTCTTTCATATTCCCTTGTCACTCTCTTAAGAAGGCAAAAGATCACTGACCAGATCGATACTGGACCGCATTACTTTAATGCTGTTGAGTTATTGTATTTTTCACTGCACAGCTGCGAATCGAATGTCACTGTTTACGCTGTGTGGAGTGATGCACATCCCAAAGCTGTTTCATTCCTGAGTGGCTGTGCAGGGTTTGGCTGTCACAAGCTGATTTAATCATTTATATCATCTATGGCATTCCATGATGTATAGGGCATAAGGCAGCCACCAAGCTTGACCTTTGAGTGCAGTGACCGATGTATTGAGCAGATATTGAGCAGTGTTAGCATCACAGAACATATGGTGGACACATACAGTCGTCTGATATGAAATTAACAAAGTGGCATTTCGGTGTGGAGGAATTGAAGAGTAGAACGAACCTATTGGAGACTAAAAGCTGTTTATTTAAAGGTCATTAAAGGTCAAAGTTAGGTTGCCATCCATCCAGGTTGGAAGATCTGGAAGTTTCTTCTGAAATTAAGGGTATTAATAAGAAGCTTCCCTTCCTCCTTTTTTGGGAAAGGCTTGACACTTGACATTTGTTTACACTGATCCCCAAGAGCATTAGTGAGATCAGGTACTGATGTTGGGTTGTTAGTTCTGGATCACAAGCGCATCTCTTTATCAAAAGTCTTGGATAGAACTTTGTAGAGAGTGCAGTTTCACTTCTCCACTGGTCTATGCTAGAGGGCTTTATACCCTCTACCGGACTCTAGTGACCATAAGCCCCAGAGCACCCCATTCTGTTGCCTGTGCTTTTCTGTAGAGATTATATAAGCTATGTACACACACTTGAGCACCTGTATCAGCAGCTTGATATAGATTGGGATGTATAGTGCATGTTTAAACTGCTTGTGCTGGTGTCTTTCACTCAATCATTTTCTATGCAACCATTAGGTTTGACTGGCTGAGATTGCCTTCCCCTGAACTGACTTCCGCCTCAGAGTACATCATGAGCAGACTTTAGTCACTGACTTCAGTATGTAAAGTTTAGTACCATACTTTTTTGTCATCTGCCCCCAAAACAACTTCCAGACTTTAAAAACAAGGACTCCTGTGCATCATAATGACTGCCCTCTTCACCATCTAGTCAACAACTGAGTGTCCAGTCTTAAAGGACTGAGGTGGCAACTCTAGGCCAAGGCCAGGCCTAATCATAAACCCTCTAAATGCCTACAGTGTTAATATCAAATGAAACCTAGAACACATGGGACCAGTTGTTGGCATTCATTCTTTGTTAGTCAAGTTAGTAATGCACAGTCCAGAAGACATAGTCTAAACAGCGCCCCTCGTATGTGTACCATATGATACCAGTTAGCTCATTGTGGCATGTGCTACAGTCAGCCACACCGACAAAAAACGTAATGTACTGAATGTACTCAATTCAAATGTGTACATCGGATTCACATGAATGAAATATATATCATAAACATGAATGTGGCCAAAAATGAAACTAAATAAAACTGTGTTAATGTAATATACACTAATGTGCCGAAAGTGTTCTGGGAGTGGAACCTTCCACTGGAATGTTCTATAAGGGAATTCTATCTGCTGCATCTGTAGGATACAGTCGCTCACCAAGGACAACCCTTTAAACACTTACACCTGTACTTACACAGTGGAGAAGCATCAAGATCTTCTAGTGATTTATAGAATCATGTCTGTATTTTTTTGGTTTGTTTTAATTGAATAGTGAGCATGATTTAACATTAACAGTTTAATCAGTAATATATTATCTAATCTAGGAAATACTTTGGTTGACATGAAATAATTAACAATGGTTACAAAGCTTAGCTAATGTTAAGTAAACATGTACTTACATGTGAACATGTAGTCATTACATGTTTGCTTAACATTAGCAAAGCATTTTAACCTGTTAATGTATTATTTCATATTAACTAATTTCACGTTTCATGTTTACTAGTGTGGTGTTTACTATGTTTAGTGTGGTGTTTATATACACAATGATATACCAAACACACACACACATATATATATATATATATATATATATATATATATATATATATATATATATATATATATATATATATATATGTATGTATGTATGTATGTATGTATATATATATATATATATATATATATATATATATATATACATACATACATACATAAAGTCTTATTTAGTAGTTTAGTAACAAATATATAGCGCAACATTATAAAACATACATTTTAAAAACCCAATTTGAAGCCCACATATGTTCTTTAGTTGTCAATTATCCTTTTTGGCCCTACATTAAAGTTTGCAGCCCAGCTCTAAATGATTTAATGTAAAGGATTTAAAGGAGGAATGCATTTAAAATGTTGTTTAGGGAGCTAAAATACTGTAACTCCCTGCCATAGTTCCAAAAAGCCCCTTTAGTCATCTTCAGTTTAGGAGTGTAATGTATTTCAATTATATGAAATGATAAACACCTTTGAATCAAGCAATTACTCTGCATTCCTTTCTTTCCAGTGCACATTCCTGACTCAAATCTACTGCTTTGATCAAAGCCTCTGCCACCCTGTCAGCCTCAGGCTGCGTGTGTATGTGTGTCGCACATGTGCCACTCACCAGCGGTAAGGGCAAACGGACAGGCCAGCCGCAGCTGCACGTGCCTGGAGATCGATGGAGCCCCGGTGCGCCTCACACACGTCCTGCCATGGGCCAAAGCAAACCACTTAACGTGAGGAGTCATTTCCAGGACTTCCCTTTGAAAACAAGAGCTTCGATTCCGCCATGACTTCCACCTCGGCTGAGCCGGGCTGCCGTCCCAGCTTTGTAATCTGGAACAAATGGAGACCATTAACACAGCAGGCGGTGACATTTTCTATTATTCCTCTCTCCACGAGAGCAGAATGTGGCGGGGAGAGGGAGACATGGCATGGTGGCCGTCCTGTCCCATGATGCAGTGTCCCATATATGCCCAGACTGTGCATTTCTGTAGACTAGGGATTTCCAACATTGGTCCTTTAGCATGCCTGTCCTGTTTACACTGAAAACAAAGAGATGCACTTGATTTAAATGCGCATATAATTTCTACATGAATAAAACTAGAATTGTAATCGCTCTCTCTGGGTGGGTAGGATGATCCTCCAGCTCCACCATTCTCTCAGACCAAAGTAAGACTGTTCAGTTACAGAAATTTTGGAGTCGACTCTGATTCCATGTGGCAGAAGTGGATGCAGTCGATTTCAAGAGTTCCACAAACTCTTGATTTCAAAAAATCAAGCCGTGAAGAACAACTGGTAAAAATACAAAAGTATGTTTGACCATAGCAGAGACATTTGCAAAGCTAATGCTAAATAAATTATCTTAGCTGACTAACAGGGGCTGGCTAAGTTGTACCTGATTCCGCTTATGTGTTTTGACATTTGCATTTTGGTTTGATTGTAACTTTATAAGCTCATTGTACAATAAAATAAATTGTCATCTGTGACTGAATAACACCTAGCTTATATACCTAATAGCGTGTACTACCTCCACAACCACGAGTAACAGCTGCGATTTGATCTGGCATGGACCGGACATGTTTACGGATGTAGGCCACATCAATGTTCAGACACTCTTGCATCAAAGAAGTGCACAGTTGTGCCAGATTTGCTGGGGAAATTCCGAGGAGAGTTTCCTGTAGACCGGGATTTTAGCCACTGCTGGTAGACCCGTATAACCCTTTGCTTCCATGCACCTACAGATTCAGCTACTTCATTCACACTATGATCAAATGCAATCACTCTCTTTTCCCAATCATTAAAGCTGCCTTGGATCCATTTTGGAAGACATTCACTGCACTGTACCGACTCTTCTCAATCTATGAATCCCGTTACACGCCCCCGAGGTATTAATATCCCAGGCAACCTTGTACAACACCATCTTCAGGAGCCTTACTACCACCTTAAACACGTAAGGTGACTAATATTTTATCCAGTGAGCTTATTATATGTACTCTAAAGTAAAACACAGTTGGACTATTAATGTGATTGTTGTTGAATACTGCACCATTGATACAGACCATCCGTCCATAGGGAGGCCCAAACATGGTGTGGCTGCCACAGGTTTTCATTCCAACAAGCCAGGAGCATGCATGATCTTTTGTTGAAGTCTGAGACTAACTGAATAAACAAGTGAAACCAGGTGTGCTCCTGCTTGTATGGAATGAAAACCTGGAGCCTCACCGGACCATTGAGGTAAAAACATGGACATCCATGGTCTAGATAGTGACAGCAGAATAAATATCTCACTCTCCTTGTGCATGTGAGTGCAGGCAAACTTCACATCGCTGTGTGGAGTCCAAAGCACTGAGTCGTGGTTCTGGAATGCCTGGATTAGAGGAATCAATTCTGTTTGGGACAAGTCAACACAGGTGTCTTTTATGTGAGGTAGGATCATTAGTTAGTGGTCTCATCCAAGCATGTTGAGCTGTCTAATGATGTTGTATTAGCAAGGGTTTGAAGAGATGCAGTGGCTGGATTCACGTGACTTCTGCTAGCCCTTACACTCCCAGCTTGCTAGCATTGTATGAAAGGAGGCCTAGCATGTGGGTGGAATTGGGCTTGAAGTTTACTTGCTTGGCAACAGAATGTTGATATAATCATTGAGATATAATCTAATGATGTGCATCAAGTCAATTCTTTGTATTACTCTTTTCCCAGTGTATTTTTAGGGTTGTAAATGAGACTTCTGTCATTCGTGAGAGTGTTTTTCTTACTGTGGTTAGGAAATACCTACTTTGACAGGAGAGGGTCTTTTGACTTACGTGCAAGATGATCAATTACACACCATAGTTATGGTGCATGCAGGAGCAGCATGTGGGAGTATCTTGGTTAAAAGCTAATAAAAGCTAATAAATTTCTTTTACAGATCTGATACAAGAAATAATTAAACAGCTGTGTCTTACTCTAAAAGGCACACAGTGGGCGAACACAGTTTGTTTCCATTGGACGTGTGGGCAGCCCAAAAGAATGAAACGGACCATATCCCAACCATTGTGCCAACTTTACATCCGGAAGATATCAGATGCTCAATTTGTGGGAGGATATCATTTGTATTTGACATATTAAGATTTTAATTACAGGTTCCAGTTGATTTTATTCCAAGATGTTTTAGTTTTCACTTTTTTTTCAAATGTTTTTACAACATTTAACAGTTTATACTTGTGTAAGTGAATTTTTTTCTGGTGAAAATGTATTTCTTCTTTTAATTAAATTAAATGGAAAGTTTACCAGCAACATTTTATTTACTAGTTTAAATTTATATTTTCATTCATTTACTCATTCATTCAGTCACTCATTCATTCATCTTCTAACCTACTTATTCTTCTCAGTCGCAGGGGGTGCTGGAGCAGAATGCAGGAAACACCCTGTGCAGACCACCAGTCCGTATCAGAACTTTAATGTTTATATGTACAAATTAAATTCCTGATATCAATACGGCAGCTATAAAGAATTAAGAAAAGGCTTAAAGGCTCTAACCCTGACATTATCATCAGACGAGTCATTCCTGTCATTAGCAACAAACTTTTCAAACTTTTCCAAACAAGCTTTGAGCAGAACTCACAAACGCTGGAAATGCCTGACTTGCAAACACAGCTTTGAATCATTGTACGTACATAAAGTGGTGGCAAGTGTTTTTTAAATTCATAAATTCATACTTAATCTGTATATATCAACTTCACTTTAAAAGAAATTAAAACCATCTGTAAAGAAAATGTTTTATAAAATATGAGTATTAAGTGTAAATTTGTGTGTAAGGATTCAACACCGCCACCACCAAATAGAGAGAACTATATAAATGATGATTTTGTTCAGATTTAGCTTATTGCTACTGAGGTAATGCCTTGGATTTAAAGAGATCATAACCTAATCCTTGTAAATCTCTGTGGCCTGAATACCTAATGACTTTTTCACTGTGTGGCTTCAGATTGAACCATAATGTAAGTATAATGGTTTACATATAACCATCGTCTTCCCTTTAGAACCCATAAAGAACCAGTTTTGTAAAGGAGCGTGAAGAACCTTTCCATACCTAGAACCATAGAACCAAGCTATTTAGGAGACTTTAAGAGCATATTAGCGGTGTAACCAAACAGCTGGTCTGTCAACAGTAAACTGTCTCCCAGCTCGTAATGACAGCTTAATCGTTCTTTAGAAATGGCTCTGAATTGATCCAAAGCAAACAGCCAGCAGAGCCAGATGAAGCTCAATGGCGGCTTTGTTAGTTAGTTAGTGCATAATCACCGTAATCGTAAGCGTGTTTTCCTTGAGGTGTAAAATTTGTCAGGTCCTCATTTCCAGCTTCTTTTCCGAAATAAGGAAATTCGGGATTTCTGAGAAGTGATGACATGCTGCCTCAGAGGGTTACTGGCGCACAAATGGTTTCACCCAAAAGTATTGCCACGTCAACACTTTGAAGCCTTCAGTTTATGTTAGCGAATAATTGCTCCTTTCGCTTCATCCCGTGCCAGGACGATGACACTACACCGTCCATTAAGTCATCCAGCTCCCTTCTGTACGTGAGCAGCTGAAAACCACAGCGAGACGCGTTCCCCAGAGGAATCTTGTCTAATCTTCTGTGATATGCTCTCTTCATTTCCACTGTCTTCATTTGCACTGAGAGGCGGCTACGGAAGATGCCAGTTCCGAAGGGCAATCGAGGCAGGCGCTGACATTCTGTCATGAAGTTTCAACGTGTCTGTCCTCCGCAAATCCCACTGGCTTTGGGATTCTATAAACAAACCTACAGGTGTTTGGGTGAAACACGTCTCTCTCTACACCCACTCACAACAAACACATCATTCATTATACTCCAGCTGCTGTGCCGCTCTGTTCCACAGATTCCGGTCATACTGAAAGGGATCTGTCGGGTGTTTTCTTGTGGCCAACACACAAAATTCCAAGACGTTAGCAGAACCCTGCGTGCAAGTGCATCATACAGTATTTCCTTTAAAGGTTCTTTAACAAACTCAATGGCTCCAATGGAACCATGACAACACAAGGAACCATTTAAAAGCAAAAATGTTCCCAAATGTAGTTAAATGGTTCCTTTTTTATGATGGATGATGGAAGAAGAACCTTTTGAAAAATACCTCTATATAGGATTCCACTCAGAGAACACCGGTTCTCTGAATCTGGAGTGAGGTATCTCACTATGGGTGGGTCTTACGGTCGATCACACAGGGGTGTTTCCAATAGATACTGAATGAATGATGAACCATTTTTGCCACACTTCCCAACACCGTGCCACAAATGAACCACAGAAGAACCATTTTTGGGTTCCAGCAAAATCATTTTTGTGAGTGTGTGGAACCTTTTAAATGTTAAAAAACCTTTATGTATGTACAGAAAATGTACAGAAAGTTCTAGAGCATCCCTTAGATCATCATGTGGAGGTTCTTCAAAAACTGACCATTAAGGTTTCTAGAACCTTTAGATTAAATGTTGGTGCTTTAAACATGGACATACAGAAAAAAGACATAACATCCTTTACATCCTCATGTGGGGGTTCTTGGGGGTTCAATTTGACCTTTAAGGTTCTTCACACAGGACTGTTTGGAGAACCATCCTTTGAAATGCTTTGAACGGGAACCAAAAGTGGCTCTTATGCCACATCCCTCCTGTTCTGGCTCTGTCTTTAAGGGCGTATACAGCAGCCAAGGGCAAGGTTGTTCGAAGGATGTAGCCTCTTTCTGAGGGGGAATGGAAAGTGACTAGGGTATTCTTAACCGAAGCTGTCAGAAAGGGGCTTCCTGTCCATCAGCTTCTTAATCGAATGATCTGTTCCACCTACAGTGTGAAATCTGAATCATTCACGCGTCTTATAATGAATTCAGGGTGCAACTATTTGTAACACTATGCTTTTGTCATGCCTGGGTTCTCCTCTCACCTCCAATCTCCTGGACTCAATTTCCCATAACCCACCACCTGATGACATCATCACACCATCCTCCAATCTCGTTCCGCTTTCCAGATCCTCTTATAATACTAATCACACACACCCGTTTCTCATTTAGTCCTCTCTCACACTGACTCATTATGAAGTAGTGCCACTAGTGTGTACCGAGTGGTTCTCCCTATTGTTGTTTACTTGTTAGCTTCTCTGGTTTTGACTTTCTGGTTTTGTCTTTTGTCTTTTCCCTTTTGGTGCTGTTGATGATAGCTTTGCCTTGTTCTGACTTCTGCCTGTTACCTGACTCTGTCCTCACCCTTTGGTTATGTCTACTTTGATCTTGTTGCTGCTGTGTTATTCTACCTGTCTCTTTAATAAACATCACTTTGCTTTTAGCTCAACGTGCATCACCATCTGTCTGTCCATCAACACAGCTTCGGATGATTAGAGTGTACACCATTAAAGTTTCTAAATAAAATTGTATACCTGAGCTGAGCAACCTCCACCAAAATAGATGGAAATTGAGATTTATATATGCAGTTAAAAGGCTTAATGAAACACTTTGGGTCACCTATGGCTCAAATGTGTAACAAATAGGCGCAGCTTAAGCCAAATGAAGAGTTATACCATAATGAGTAATCAGCCTGTCAATAATGGGCCACTGTCAAACTGAAAGGTCACCACTCATTCATTTATGCTTCTCTGCATTGGCTATATCATGCTCCATAGCACTTCTACAACCACAGCTTGTCCTCTTGGTCTAATATGCAGTGTGGAAGACTTGATGGCCATCAAACCGAGAATGAAACACATCAAGAACAAAAATCTTTAACCTCGTACTCTCCTGGCAGTGCTAGCACAGCTCTAGCACATGATGACAGAGTCAGGTCAAACTGGCTGGCTGTCAAAAACGAAAGGCCTTTTAATGGAAGTGGAGCAGCAGACCTCATCATTAGCATACGGGAAAGAGAAATAAAAAACAGAATCGTTTGACCATTAATCATAACACAGACGACAGGGGCCGCGGTTCGGCCTGAGTGATGATGCGCCAAGATAATCTGATCTTCCGCTCTCATTATCATGCGGATATGTCATACTCGTGAACTATGTCTTGTGGGGGTATGTTGCGTGTATCAATATTATGACAAGCGTTCATACGATTCAGTGGAACGGCAGCACCAGAGACGGAGGAACAGTCATTTCAAACCAGAGAACGCTGAACCTAAATTGGAGACAATTTGCACCAAATGGCAAACGTCTCATGCTATTAGATTGTTGCTTGTCACTTTTATTGTCACTGTTTGACGGGGGTATCGTGTGCTCTGGAAAGAATCTGTAACCATCTGTTCCTTATATTTGCTTTCAATGTATCCTCAGAGGATACGGTTACACTGGCACGTCGCTCGTCATCACGTTTTTATGAAGGACAATAGTCAGTCCATGTAATTAGCTTTAATCACAATGCCATATCTGAAATACTCAGTGGTGGACGAAGTACACAAACCATGTAGTTGTTTAAAGTAGAGATAAGGTCAAATATTCCTCCAGTAAAAGTAAAAGTCCTCCCTTTAGACCTCCACTGGACTAGAGGTACTGAAGTATTTACTTTCAAATGTACTTAAGTATGGAGAGTAACAGTAGCATGGTTTATTATGGCTCTAAGGTCCTATTATCATCATCTGACCTCTGAACAGATGTATAGGCTTCTTTCCAGTGTTAGCACTATACTGATCATGTAATAAAATGCATTTAAATACACTTCAGCGTTCAAACTTCAGGCCCATTTCCACCACCAGGCCCATACTCAAGAAGCCTAATGTAACTGGATATGTTAAGTATCTAGAGGAAGAGCCTGTATGTCTATACTGACCCATGCACAGTGAGGAGAAGGGTAGCTGGGGAAGTAGAGACATTAGTTAGGTCTTGGGGTCAGAACATCTCCAAAAGTATAATCAGAATTTGCATAACCATTAGTTTTTTATAAGGGCCTGCCGATGAAAAGCCGTTGCAGTCAATGATCAGCATACAGTTTGCCAGATGTTACTGGGGTTACATTTAGTAGGACCATGTTATATAGTCAGATGAGACCAAAACAGCAGGATCTTCAAGACACATGATACCCCTCAAAACTGTCAATAGAACTGTTTACTGTGTACTGACCACATAATCACGGATATGCCATGGTCATCCAAGTCCCTTGACTTAATCTCCCTGACCTACGTTGTTTGAAAGAGTTACTCACTGTGGCCAAGAAGTGTAAAACAAATGAACATTTCAGAACAAAATTACAAAAATAAAAACAAATTTACAAACAAAAACAGGAAGTTCTTTTTGTAGAACCCTGTTAATCAAACTGTTTGCGATGGTAGAGTGAGTGTACTGTGTAATGGTCACAACGCTAAAGCATATTTTGTCCATTTTGGACACACATATTAGCCAGCTGGCACGCTATTGTTTTTCCTGAGGAAGCTCTTTAGAGTTTTTAAAAGAGCAGACGGAAGAAGAGACGAACAGGCGATGTCTAAACCACGTGGGTTGTAAAAAGTGGGGTTTTGCAAAAGCTCCCAGCCATTTTAAGATAGCTAACTGGTTAGCCACTATAGCTAGTGTAACAGCCCTCTTACTTTCATTAACATTTCCAAATCCGAGTGGTTTAGACGTCGTTCATCTGTTTTTGCACTCACTCACCACCGCGAAACATTTTGACGGACAAGGGTCCACAACAAGCACTTCCTGGGTGTTGGACTTTTGGAAAAGTGTTTAGGTACTAGTAAAATTGTTTCACATCTTTTAAACTGTTCTTGCTTTTGTAATTTTGTTTTTCTTGAATGCATTTTTTTTTTTTTGGATTATTTTATGTTTGTAATTTTGTTTTCTGAAACGCTCATTTGTTTTGCACTTCTCAGCCACCGTAGTTACTAGTGGAAAGCCTTTGCAGTTAAGGACCAACATACATTGTACAGATGTTACTGGCATTACATTGACTTTGACCATGCTGTAAAGTCAGATGGGACTAAAGTATAGGATTCTCAGGACACAGCTGTGGTGATGAACACACCTCGAAATTGACACCAAAACTTTATTGACCACAGGGTTTTGCCATAGTCATTTAAGTCCCCAAAACACCTACATTACTAGCATACTTAGAATCCTAAAGATAATCAACGCCTGGTGGTGACATCAACATTGTGTCAGATCGTCACTGCAAATGACGACCCTGAACAGCATTCCCTGAGTTTTTCTATCAGTGTTCATCACCTTGGGTTTGGGGGGCTGATATCCAAAATCCTCACAGTGCCTGGATTTCAAAGATCCTCCATCGAGGAGCTTCCTTTGGAGTTTTCCTGAAACTTGGAAAGGGATCAAGGCAAGCCTGGGAGAGTGAGACGTCTTTCAAAGAAGACGACGTTCCGAGAAGATTGTATAAGAGACGTTTGCACGAAAGGGCGCATGTGCGTATGCGTGCTTTCACACTTCTGCTCTTATTCGCGGCCCATCTGCTGGAGTGTTCTTGATAAAATCCAGCGCATGATGGGAATGATGGATGGGGTGTCAGATGGCTCAACTGTGTGTCTGTGAGAAATGCTCACATGCCATGTGACATCGGATAGATAAATAATAAAACAGGAAGATCAGGCCACGAGAAATCCATGAGGAATGGGAGAAATTCGAACTTTCCCCATGAACCATAGCAACTTTGTTCTTTCCTGGTGGTTATATATCGATTGTAAAGTTTAGCGCTCAGAAGTCCCAGTTTATTTGTTACACTCTACATTCAAGAGCTGTAGATGCCTGCTCATCCAGAGTTTCTTCTGAATAAGTTTTCATATGGCGTTCGTCCCCTCTTTTCTGCTGTAACAGCCACCATATTTCTGGAAACACTGTACACTAGACATTAAAATAAAATTGTTGTGAAGATTTGATTGGATTCAGCCATGAGAGCAAGTAAGGTACTGATAGGACCTGTCAGAAACAGGTTGGATGGCTAGTTCTGGATCACCAAGGCCAATCCAACTCATCTTAAAGTTATATAGGAAGGAACTCTCCAGGGAGTTCCCCTGCTGAACTGTCCAAATCAAGGGCTTTATGATCTCTGGCCAACTGGGCATGTTGGTCTTAGGCTTACATGCAGCTGCTCCAGAGTGCTCCATTCTATTGAAAATCCTTTCCTATGGTGGTTTCTAGGTGAATCCTGAGTAGTTTGATGCAATAGCAATGGCAAATCATGGTCAGTGGTAAGTTAGCGATTTTCAATTAAGGATAGTAGTGATCCTAGGGCCAAAACTGACCACTACTGAAGGGCTAAGGAATAACTTACACTAATTGTGAACGGAATTAGCCAGTAATTGTAGATCCACAATTACAAGGCATTTATATAGTAGGTGTTTCTGATAAAATGGCCAGTGTGTATGCAAGGTAGGCATCCCTACTATAATATCAACTATCCATTCACTACATAACCAAACGTATGTGGAAGCATGACCATCATACCTAGATAAGCTTATCTGGGGAATCTGTCCACAAGATTTTGAGCTGTCAGGCATTGAAGGCCTGGATAAGAAGGATAAGAAGGCCTGGCAATAGGGATTCCAAGCCATGCTAAAAGGGTTCAGTGGGTTTCAGGTCAGGGTTCTGACCTTATCAAACCGTGTCCATGTCTTTATAGACTTTGCTGGAACAGTGAAGGGCTTTCATCAAACTGCTGGCATAAAGTTACAAACATATAATGTCTTTGCGTTCTGTATCATTACAATTACTCTTTATTGGAACTAAGACACCCAAACCCTAAAAGACTGTTATCCATCCTCTACCAAGCCTTACTATTGGCACCATGCATTCTGGTAGATACCATTCCCCTGGCATCCACCAAACACAGATTCATCCACCTGACTGCCAGATAGTGAAGACTAATTCATCACTCCAGAGCACACATTTCCACTGTTCCAGAGTCCTTTACATCATTCTAGTCAACGCTGCGGCTTGCGCACAGTGATCTTAGGCTTTGTGTGCAGATGCTCAGCCATGGAAACCCATTTCATGAAGCTACCGAGTTCTTGTGGTAATGTTGCTTCCAGAGGCAGCTTGGAATAGTGGTGCAACAGGGCATGAACAATTTTTACGTGCCACGTGGTTCAGCACTTGGTGGCTTCGCTCTGTGGGTTTGTGGGGTCTTCTGATTTATGCCTGAGCTGTTGTTGCTCCTAGATACTTACATTTCATAATAATAGCACTTATAGTATAGCAGCACAGATCCAGTAGGGCAAAAATGTCATATTTCAGCTTGTGGTGAGGGCGGCATGACAGTGTCATGTTTAAAGTCACAGAGCTCTTCAGTGGCTCAATTTACTGAGTTTGTTTATGGAGATTTCACTGCTATGTGTTTGATTTTATACACCTATTAGCAATGGGCATGGCTGAAATACCTGAACTCAACAATTTGCCTCTGTACTTTTGGTCGTATGATATACAGTACATGATAACGTATAGTATAGTCGTAACATATAGTAACTTAAAATTAAAAGCCACTGATTTCACATAGTTACATTGATACACAGTTTATTAAGCCCCATATCAAAGGGACTACTACTACCTTGCAGCAAAATGTAATTTAAGTGATTAACGACGACCAATTTGCCATTTTGCCAACCAACTAATTTGCCATGTCTATAATTCTGCTAAGTAACAATAATGGAGTGAATTACCTTCTATGTTCCTTCCCTTCTACTCAGAGCTCCTGAGGAATACCAGTCCTGCTTAATTCGACAACTCAGAATTATAATAACAAAACTGTGTTAAGGGAAACAGATGAGACCCACCTTAAATGATGCAGCAGTTACTTTCTGGGGTCCTAGGCATTAAAATAACTGCCACACCATTTAAGGTGGAATGAGAAAATTTAAACAAGAAACTGTCAAAAAATATGACCAACCTTAATTCATTTTCTTTTTGTGATCTAAATTATGATGCTTATTTAACCTGTAATCCTAGAGTAGTATATTTAATGATCGCCGAATTAGACAAGGACAGGAAAACAATATCTCAAAACCACGTCTCTCAAAACACTGTGTTTACTGTCTTGTTGGGTGGCATATGGTAAATTAAACATGCCTGGGCTTTACTAAGCTAATGCCAGTTAGCTGCGCAGCATGTTTTTATTTTCCGGAGGTGTGTCGCACAATGATGATTACAGTAAATGATGTTTTGTTCCAGGTTATTTGAGATAATTTAGGGAAATTGCAGAGATCCTTTATCCCGTATTAATCAACCAGTCAAATTAGACACTTTTTATATTACCTTAGTTTCCCTTTTCTAAACCGGATCCCACTCGAATAGGGCTTAAATGTACTGTATAGAAAATGAAGTATTAAATGTTTTAAGTGGTGATGTAATCTAAAAACTTTCTGAAAATGTGCCACAGACATCAGGCAGTGCAGTCATTACATGCGAGCAGTAAGTTTCTGTGAGAGAGCTAGAGGCATCAAATGACGTCTGGTTCCCATCAGCCTCAGTGTAAAATATCCTGACTCTGGAAATTTCTCTAGAACAGTGTACTACATGTCATGTGACTTTGAATGGCTTAACAATTTAATTATTTCAAATATTATGTATTGATTATATAGAATTTTATAAACTGCCTGGAACAATATAGTTGAAAAACATGCCAAATAAGGTGTGAATAAATATGTATCATAAATATATAAAATGAAATGGTAAAGTGTAAAAAAAAAATGACCACCTTAAACTGGTTAAGCTGGAAATGGTGGTACACTAGTTTTGTTGGATTACCTGCACAGTGTATGATTTAAATGACTAGCTCGACCAAGATAGTCAATCAACATGACCATCACGAGGAAGCTGGTTGACAAGCGCAGCTTGCCCTAGCCCCTTGATTACCTTGACCAGCAACACCAACTTGGCCAGGAGGAGCGACCAACATGACCAGCATAACTAACTTGACCAAACTAGTTGATCAAATGACATCGGGTTCCTATCAGTGTAAAATATCCTGACTCTGCAAGGTTCTCCACAACTGTGTACTGCTTGTCAAATCACTATGAATGGCTTTGTTTACATCTTAATAATTTAATAATGCAGAATATTTGGAAATAATTTGGTAATATTTTAATTTAAAGACCTTAGTCTAGTCTAGTAAGGACCTTATTTGTTAAAAGTCGAATGAGTTGACATAGACTTCCTTATACAGATAAAGGACCCCATCACCTGCTTATTCATGGAGATATCCTGGACACAATAAGTCACTTCAGCACCAACACGTCAACCTGTCCAGCATATCACACTGCACTCTCACACTTTTCCTCACATCTGCCAACACCCCCACCAATCGATAGCAATCTTCATATCATTGGTTTGAAAATTGATTTGCCATGTTGTAAAATGAATGGATGTAGGGATCAATGCTCTCAAGGTTGCTTCGAGCTCTTTCTTCACAAAGGACTGTTTATGATTCATGATTTATTGCACACATTTTCTTTCTCGCATGCTTTCATTACTCATTCATTCTATATTCCAAACAAAACGGCATAATCACATGCATTAGTTAATGTGTACAGTACATGTCAACACACTGGAAACCAGATGTTTTATGATTTACAGTGCTTGGCATTGTAGAGGTGCATTTTCAAGTATGTGCAGAATAAATTTGACAATTTCTGAAAACAAAACATTAAAAATTAAAACTTCTCGGATGTCCAGATCTGATCTTTGAATTGCCTTTGGCGAACAAAATTTATATTTTTATTTGAACAAAAACATGATTTGAATGTGAAGCTAACCTAATGACAGAAGGCTTTATGCTGTTGTAAAAACACGGACAACCATCAAAAAATAGTTTCCTGAACACTCAGACTTTGGACAGTTAGTGTACATTGTTTTATTCAGAATTTACTATGTGTATCATTCCCTGTAAATATTTAAATGAAAATTTTTCACCCTTTAATTTCTGACATAAAAGCTTATGGCTGGGTTTCTATTCAAATTCCGGCTTTGCAAACACAGGGTGAAGAATGATTGACTGAGGTTCTCATCCAGGCGGATCAGAAATGAGAACTCTCTGCAGTGTAAAGTAGCCGTGATTAAATATTGATCTGCTGCAGCCATTTTCACGGCTTCCTAATAAGAGCTCATCTACATGTCAATCACTGCTCAAGCTTCCAAGGCAACCAGAATGCCCTACACTGTTCCCTTTAGCAATTATTGACACAGTTGCATTCAGTTAGTTTCTAAATAAACACTCATGTTAAATCTAAACACCTCACCGTTCTCGCACATACATCTTCCCAAGAACACACTGACCTGTCATTGTTATCATGCACTGTGAATATATTAGTAATGTCCATTGCTACAAATAATAATAATGATTAACACATGATGTTTCAGTTGACATAAGACATTTTATAGTTGACCGTTGTTGTTATAGTGACACCCCAGTCAAATGGATTGGATCGGATATCAGTTGCATGGAATATTTGTTCAGTAATTTGGGCTTTTAAATTTCAATACTGTACATTTGTTCAATACAAAATCAATAAAATATATAGATTAAATAAAAGTTGCTTTATAACATATTTATAACATATGGATGCTACAGTATTAATATGTGAATACATTTTATCATAAATATAAAAAATGAAGTGGTAAAGCAGTGGCACAAACAGGTGTTCTAAAAAGATGACCGCCTTAAGCTGGAAATAGTGTTGTACTGGTTTTGCTGGTTTACCTGCACAGGGTATGATTTCAATGACCAGCTTTACCAAAATAGCCAACCAACATGACAACCATGAGCAAACTGGTTGACAAGCCCAGCTTGATCTAGCTGGTGGATTACCTTGACCAGGACGACCAATTTTGACCAAGCTGGTCTAACTAGCTTGACAAAGCCAGTTGACCAGGATAACCATGTTGGACCAGCATATCTAACATGACCAAACTAGGTGATCAGCGTGACCAACTTGGCCTAAATGGCTAAGCATCCCATCCCAACCAAGCTGGTCAATTACAATGATCAACTGGAAGACCCCGTATGACCAACATGACCAGTTTCTCAGCACTGAATTGTTTCAGATGCTAAACCATTCAGCTATCTAGCTAATCTAGCTGAGGTTCAGTACCAACAAGCACTGGTCAGGCAAATATTGCCTGTAGTCATAACTTTGCAAGAGACCATAGTGAGTGTAAATTATTGTACTCTATTTTAATTTGCTAACATGTAACATGAGCACCGTAACCGAGTACTGGTATCAGATTGGTACTCTGTGTCAGTCAACAGCCTTAACGTGGATATTGGAATCACTGTCTGTGAGAAGCTGAATTGGTCACATGTTCTTGTTGTTGTTATTGGTTTATGTGGAAATGCTTGCATGCAACCCCACTAGGTGTCAACGAGACTATAGACCTATTATGGGCTATAACATGGTATCACTTCATCATGGTGGTATTGTAATGGAGGAGAGTGCACTTAAGTATAACCAATAAACATGCAGTAAAAGCTCTCTCAGATTCTTCAGGGTGTTGTAAAGCGGATGGTGATCAGACACACTCTGGCCACTATGTGAGTCTCTCTCGGTCCTTCATGGTAAATTTATGAGTGAAGTCTCGTCTCAAGGGTGTGATTCCAAAAGCCTGCTTCTGATTAAATGTCAATGTGTGTTCTCATCGTCCACATTCAGGACAGCGGTCTTTCTGTTAGCTAAACACACACGCACACACACACACACACACACACACACACACACACACACACACACACACACACACACACACACACACACACACACACACATACATACACACACACATACATACATACACACACACACACACATTCACACACGCACATACACATGCACACACATACACACACACACACACACGCACACACACACACGTACACACACGCACACACACATACACACACACCCACACACACACACACACACACACACACATACACACACACGCAGAGAGAGAGAGAGAGAGAGAGAGAGAGAGAGAGATGTACAGGTGTATGCAAAGAGAGAAGGGAAACTGAGTTAATACATCCACTAGAAATTAAACATAAACTGTGTTATTTTCTCAAAAATAACAAACTTTTGCATACTGAGTCTCCATTCCAGACTATCAAGAAAATACCTAAAAATCTACACTCATCATTAAAAGTTCAGCTGCACCCAGAAGAAGTGTCTGATTGCAGTGCTATTGGGAAGTGAGATTAAGATGACCAGGAACAATACAGGATTATACATTTAGACTGATGTGACCCATTTTTAAATAGCTACACATACAGAAGTAGTGTCTCTCAGGTCTGCCTTGTTTGCTGGTGCAACATGCCAGACATCTCGGCTGGAGTTGTAAAGGTTCCTAATGGTGTCCTGTGATAATCCATCCCATGCTGCTTAACCATTCTCACCCAGTTTCTGCAGATGTTGGTGTAGGGGTGGAGGTGGAGTAACACCATGCCCTCTGGACCTTTTGGCACTGACTACGGTGCCTCTACACACAGATTCGTTAATTGTCTCCATCAAAACAAAAATGGCACTTGCCACTGTAGATGACCTGCAGGAGTCAGTCCATGATAGTCTGGCATGACACCATTACAGTCTTTAGCGACATTGACGAGGTGTTAAGGGCAGTTGTTGTAATGGTCTGTGTACATGTAGTCCTGTGTCATGCCGCTGTCTGCCAATGATTCTGGCACTAGCAGGATGACTCATGGAGGGGATGACTGTTTTCTGTTCACAGTCGTGGCTGTTGGGTCAGTCAGGTACAGCGATAAGACTCGTCATTACTCATGCATGGCTCAACGTGTATCGTAAATCATTCTCATGTATTATGATGTCAAACCTACCCACCAAGTTTCTTTTGAAAAGACATCGATAAAGACACTCAATGCACTGTACCACCTCTTCTTAATCTACAAATCCCGTCACTCATCCCACCCACCCCAAGTTATTTATAGTCCCCTCCTCCTTATGCAATGCTGTGTACTGGAGCCTACCACTTTAAACAGGCAAGGTGACTCATGTTTTATCCAGTCAGCTTATTAATCTGTTGAGCTTGCTTTGATTTATTTCTGAATATATGCAATGACTAACTTAACTGAACACTGTGTAAATATACACACATGTACCTCCGTCTCTCTCTCTCTCTCTCTGTCTATCTCTCTCTCTCTCTCTCTCTCTCTCTGTCTATTTCTCTCTCGCCCACCCACAGAGGTAATATATGTCTCTCTTGGCTGTGAGCTACTCCATTGTTTAAGGATGTCAGCATTAAGAGTGCAGGCTGCGTTAGGGGAGTTGATCACACTCGACATGGCATTTCAGAACAATAGCATCGACTGGCCTGGCAATGCACTCAGTCTGACAAGGTCACAGCTATCTGAGCCTGAAGACATGAACACCACTGTCAGCTCAGACCCATTCAAAACCCAACAAAAGACACAATAGAAGCACAATCATCATAGCACGCCTCTTTAGCACTGTTGGTGAAACACAGGTGAATTACAATGCAAAAATCTGATGTCAAGAATGAAGAGTAATGATGTATAGCCAGTGTAACTGATTATGAAAGAATTAATGTTGTAGTGTAGTCATGTAGACACGGACTGGCGACATGAACAGGTTTTACTAGTATTAGTATATAGAGGATGGAGGAATGAGGAACCGTTTGTGTTTTTGTTTTGTTTTTTCATGGTAAATTTAGAAAATGTCTTTGTCAGTCAAGTCAGGGTTGTTTATATAGCGCTGTTTTACAACAGATCACAAAGCAACTTTACAGAGAATCCGGGTCCAAGCCTCCTATTGAGCAAGCCAGAGGCAACAGTGGCAAGCAAAACCCCCACTTAGAGCAAGAGGAAGAAACCTTGAGAGGAACCGAGACTCAGAGGGGGAACCCATCCCCTTCAGGTCAACCCCAGATAGCAAATTTACAGTTAGAGGCAGTATTGAATAGGATAACTGTTAGTAACTGGTGGAAGACTATGGTGATAGTCTATTAGAAAGAATAAGTGGTCAGTGGTTTTTGAGGCAGGGGAAGAAATAAACTTTAACCGTTCTAAACTCTAAACGCACCCAGTAATCCAGTCCATAGTTAGAGCAGATATAATTTTGTCCAACAGGGGGTGCTAATAAATATGGAGTTTTACAGATTTGAAAGAACATGAATTCATATATTTTATTGACTCTGTTTTCTTGTGAATTATATTTATATGAATAATGAATTATAGCTACATCTCATTTACTTATATATATGAAATATAGCTACATATACATACAGGGGTTGGACAATGAAACTGAAACACCTGGTTTTAGACCACAATCATTTATTAGTATGGTGTAGGGCCTCCTTTTGCGGCCAATACAGCGTCAGTTCGTCTTGGGAATGACATATACTGCGTCCTGCACAGTGGTCAGAGGGATTTTAAGCCATTCTTCTTGCAGGATAGTGGCCAGGTCACTACGTGATGCTGGTGGAGGTTCGTCCTTCTTGGTGGTATGCTGACATTACCCTGGATCCCGTGGCTCTTGATACATCACAAAGACTTGCTGTCTTGGTCACAGATGCGCCAGCAAGACGTGCACCAACAGTTTGTCCTCTTTTGAACTCTGGTATGTCACCCATAATGTTGTGTGCATTGCAGTATTTTGAGCAGAACTGTGCTCTTACCTGCTAACTGAACCTTCACACTCTGCTCTTACTGGTGCAATGTGCAATTAATGAAGATTGGCCACCAGGCTGGTCCAATTTAGCCATGAGACCTCCCACACTAAAATGACAGGTGTTTCAGTTTCAGTTTCATTGTCCAACCCCTGTATATATTTTATCCTAAAAATATCAATCAAAATATTTTCAAGCAAATTCAAGAAAAACATTTTCACTCAATACTAAAAAATCTCAATCAAAATATTAAAATAATTGAATTTGTTTGGCAGAAAAACAATGTCACTCAATACTAAATTAAAGCTGAATATATCACAGTCTAAACAAAACTTTACATGTCCAAAAAGAAACTTCACTAGAGAAGGTTTAATGTTCTTAATTTTCATGTATGTTAATGTGGTTTTATGAGACAGTATAAATAACAGCTGCTATTTATTTAAATGTAATTCATCCCACCCAACGGCCCGCAACCAGTCAGAACTGTACAAACCGCACTGTGCAAGCCGCATACCTAAATCCTTACATATTTGCCTGAAACCTTGTTCTATTGTTAGGTCACGTATATTGTATGACAGACTGGGTGTTTGTATAATGTAAAAATGGCCACCGGTACATTGCCTGGTTAAAAGCAGTAGTAGTCCCCTTCGTAAAACCTGAATGTACTTTACTCTTGATGATGTATAAGGTATTTTGAGGTAAGCATTTGGGAGGAGTATTGTGTGGGGGTCTCGTCCTTCCCCCAGCACTACCGGATACCCACTCAGCATATGCTTGACGGACAGCTTTGCAGATTCACACAATGCACAAAGATGATTTGCAAGGTGTGCAAGTCATGCTTTCTACAGGCTGTGCTTGTAGCTTGTTTCAGTATGTTTATGTACATCTTCAGGTTGGATGTAAATGATATTGCATCATTGTATTGGTGTGCAAAAAAAGGAAAGCAAGGGTTTTTCCTAAATAGGAAGCACTATCGCAGGCTCGGATTTAACTGAAAACCTACAAGGAGCTTTAATTGAGCACCAAAACCTTTTAAGAGGGACTGCAAATACAGCGTCTGCAGGCAGGACAAGGCTAAAGTCAAGTAATCCTATTCCGCAGCTTCTTGTTTGAATTTAGGAGTTAGCAGTGTTGCCTGTAGCTATTGTTTAATATCTATCACCAGGGCACACCTGCAGATGAACCGTGTACAATACAATTAGCCAGTTTTCCTGTTGCATCGTATATGGTGCAGTAGTTACATTCTGGAATAGTGAAGGTGGAACAGGAAACCTGGCTCAATTGTGACTGTGCACTGCTGATAGTTAACAGGCATGATGTTCATATCCAGAGATGCCATGTAGCACCTTGGTACACCTTGAGGTCAAACCAGGGTAGCCATTTCATGACCCCAAAAAGGAGGACATCTCCACCCCTAGTGTGATACTTAACGCAAGCGCTCTGTCCGGCTGACATGACCCGACATGGATGCTTACACTGCACGTCAAACGTAGCCCATGCGGACGGCTCAGCTCTGTCTACAGCCGGTTTCCAATAAAGATGTGTCATTCAAAACAACTTGCTGTGCAAAAGTCTGAGCTAAAACACTGGCTGAATCCCAAATCACTCCCTGCTCCCTACATAGGGCCCCACATAGGATAGGTGGCCCCTGCAATCAGCAGTGCATTATGTATTTAACTAACGGCCCTTTGGGAAGAGTCATGTGTACACAATTCCATACTGGACTAATGTTTTGCTGGAGAAGCCAGAACTTACATAGCGCACTATATAAGAAGCAGGGGGTGTTTGAGATTCAGCCACCGACAAAGCAACTGTGCTACATCAGCTCTGCTAACGTTACTACTGTGAAACTGAAAACCAGACAAATTACAAATACTATATAAACACCAAAGTAGTGCAGTCTGTATATACAGACGCTGGTTTATGTGTGTGCAGCTGTGTAAGAATTTTTGGTTCTGACTGTTTGTATGTGGTTTGGATAAGACTTTGAGAAATTGGTTCATGAAACTGTAAGACGAGCGACCAAAGTTTCTGACAAGGCGTAAATAATATAATCCGACTGCTCAATCAGAGCTCGTTTGGGCAATCTAAGCTTATTAATCAGGCATGGCTTTCCGTCTCACACTGCACAGCAAACAACACACAAGGATGTTAAAATCCAGCCTCATCATTAAATTCAGTCGGCTCTGACCAAATCAGGCCTAAAATCTGGCCAGTGTTACTTAGTATAAGCCTGGCTTGAACTTCAGGCACCAAATGTGTCTTGGCTGCTTCGCTGCAGTAAGTGGAAAGCATTCAAATGATCACCAAACTGTTGGTTTAAGTACGGAGGCTCCTGAGAAAACATTCACTTGTATTCTCTGGTGGCCAAACCAAATCAGGTTGGTCCTAAAGATCATATTCAATTACCGTTCCATGGTAAATGGAGAGATTAGCAAAAGTATGTGTTGGATATGTTAACGGTGCTGGGGGAGGGGTTTGGGGAGGTTGTGTTTTTGACAAACCCTGTTAAAAGTGAAATCTATAAAAATCACTTCAATTTGTTACTCAAGTTTTATTCAACTCAAAAAATGACTGATTGAACGAATCCTCCATTCAAAGTCTCAGTAAAGGCCCAGTAAACCTAATTCAGTCCACTTGTAACAAACTGAAGTCATTTTGTTTAGGCTGGACCAACAAAACACGTTTTCCAGTGTAGCGCTAATGCTGTGAAGGAGTCGGTACCTCCATACGGAATCTGTACCTCCTTATTCACATTTCTTCACATCAGCCTAGGCCTCGAGCTCAGCTACAGCAGCCGTATAAAGCTGTATTCAGCTCCTTTGTTGTCATATATAATACACACAGAGGATTTATTTCATTTTAGCAAAAATAACTTTCCAGCTTAGCAAGTGAGCAAACAAAAAGCATCCTCTTTTTGAAAGTAGCGCATTATTGTACAGTCTTCTAGGCCACAGTAATCCCAGTGCGCTCATAGTAGCCTACATAATCCATATTAAACAGGATTTAGAAAAAAAATCATAACATTATTTTCAAAAAAACAGCAGCAACAGCTCCAAGAAGTCCTCATAAACAAACACAAGACAAGGGCAGCGCCGCGCTGCAGACAGCCACGACAAAAACAACAAAGCGCGCAATCCGTTAATCCCTGTGCGAGAAGCAACAAAGCATCATGGTGATAATCCATATGGAAGAAGAAATGGAGGGCTCCAGATGTCCATATGGGATTATAATGTGCACACACTCGCTCTCAGAGGGTTTCCACTGACTGTAGTATCAACATGTCTGCAGTTTCTCAGCGCTAATGGGGCCTATTTTTAACTGTCTGTCCAACAGGAAAAAAAGATGGCTGAGAATGAGATATGATACAGCCTGTTATGGATTTTCTATGTGGGTTTGTCCAAGCAACAACAGTTTTGGTGTTAATGTGTGGGTGTCTTAAAATGACATATTAAAACAGCTGTAGGGCATTTAGCAGGGGCTGAATACTTGACTGTAGAACGATTCATTCCGATGTATTATTAGTCTTCATGGGATTCAGACTTATTTAAAGTTTAAATGCACTGCATACAAATATGCAACTGGAAACCAAAATGTGACTGCATACTAGAATGTGGACAATATGATGATACATTCAATTATTTATCTTCTAAGGGGCTTATCCTTCTGGGTCATGGGTGGGGTGCTGAAGTCTGTCTCAGCGCTTGTTAGCTGGAAGGCAGGAAACACGCCAGACAGGTCACCAGTCCATTGTAGTACAATGATACATCAAACTTTCATTTATTAATTTATTTTAGTTTGTTTGTTTGTTTGTTTTTGCATATCTGATTGAGTTTTATTGCAAAAATTGCCACCTTCAAACTGATGCCCAAGGTTCTACTGGCTATCAATGTTAATTATCATTGTAACAATTAAATTGATTCTAATTTTCCCAAATTGATGCATTTGGATCAGCACCTTTAACTTATTGTGATTTATTGAATGTTATTTATTGAATATCATAATAATCCATTACAATTAATTAAAAATTTTCAAAGCTAATGTCAAATCACCACCTTTAGACTAATGTTAACCAATCGCTGATGGCATTCATGTAGAAAAGCCCATAAGTGAATCTTTTGCGATTAGCAACTTTAAAAATCCAAGATGAAGTCAAACTTACGGAGGTCAGTAGAGGATCATGTGCCTTTTCCAACGAGGTTCAGAGAGCCGGAGAAATGAAGAACACCATACTTCAGTTGTTACAGGAATACAGAGCATTATGCTCCCTCTCTAGTAACACCAAGTGTAGTCTTCCAGAGATAACAGCTTTCAGTATCTGGTCTTTGATGCACTGTAGGTAATTGGAAAAATGTTAGAATGAAGCCTCACTCCACAGGTCACCATCAGCCCTTGATCTCATTGCTAGCCTGCAGGACACTGGAGTTACATACCCCAAAATCACCAGGTTCCTCACCTGTCTTCTCTGAGGCATCCATGTTGTTATGGTAATAATAATCATGTCATGTAAACATCAACTACTTGACATCAAGCTTCAACCATCAACACTGACAGTAAATTAGACTAGTCGACTAGTCTGTGCAAACCTTGCAGTGAAGTATGATGGTGGGAGTATAATGATAGGTGGCTGTTTCACTGCAAACCATGCAGGTGATTACACATCACTGAATGAAGCATGAGTGCAGTGTGATGTGATGTACCCAACAGATATTAGAGGAGAATCCAATCTCATCGTTCCAAGTAAATGGAAGTCTGGACTTCGATGGACGTTTCAACAATCCCAAACGTGCAGCCACAATAGCTCTAGCATGGTTTCTGAAATAGAAGGTCCTTAAAAAGATTATACTGATGAATCCGTCTTAGTTCATTTGTATAAATACAAAGTTAAAAGATATTATGTGTGTAGATTTGGAGCATATTAAATAACAAATAAACTAAAGTGTCTGAATACTTGCTTTCCCTCACTGTACGCTGATTTGTATAGGCATCTGTGGTAAAGCCACAAGCATATTTCCACTAAAGTTAATCTAATCTAGTATAATGTAAACCTTCTTTTCCGCATGGATACTATTGGATCTAGCCTACAGTGTAATTTTAACTATTTTCTGTCCTCAGGATAATAGGAGGAGAGAGAGGGATGGTGGGGAGGGAAAGAGAGAGAGCCATAACCCTGAAAATAATAAGATCGTAACTGCACATCTGCTGCTTTTACACACACACACACACACACACGTCTGTCTTTCTCCCTTCCCCATACACACACACATCCACAGGCACAGGCCCGCGTCTCCTTTCCTCCACATCTCACACATCAGCTGTGTTTTCATTGGGCGCTCTCTCTCTCCCCACTGTCTCCTTAGTGACAGCTCCGGGCCCTATAAGTAAGATGCTGCTTACGATTCAAAACAACTAAAACAACTCCATTGAGATACTGCAGGCTTCATACTAATGGCCTTCACCCCCCCCCCCCCCCCCACTACCCCCCTCACCTCTTTCCCCAGAGCAACCCAAGGCCCTCTTTGCTATCCAGACCACATCCTATTAGATTAGCCTGGAAAAATTACATTCCATCTCAGGGACTCTGAATTCATCATGGTGCGGGCATCCCTTTTATTAAATCTCTGTCAATCCTATTCAGGTTCCCTCATCAGGGCAAAAGGGAATGCACGGATCGCAGGGTACATAACCAACAATAGGAACGCTCTTGACTCCGACAGTGTTCTGAATGGCCACAAAAGCCAAGCACAGTTCAAGCAAACTGATTACCTTGAATTACTCGAGTCGCTCCCATTCATTTATTGTGCATCTGGAACTAATTAGTGAGCGTACACAAACAAAAGAAGTAAAAGTGCTTCAAATGACTCGTTTCCTCCGGACCATTAAAGTGAACTCAATTACATTCCTGTTGATGCCACTGGCTAAAAGGAGTAATCAAATATGTACACTTGTAGCCCTAAGCCTAAACGTAGGCAATCAACCAGGACATGTTTAGTGTCTAATGTTCGCTTCATCAGTGTCGACTGAAGCCACAAAGCCCATGTAGTTAACAAGTCATGGGTCAGTTACCATTGTGCAAGCTTAGAGTTGCCAGGTGTCCAGTTTTGAGCTCTGGTGTCCAATTGGTACTGCCTCAGTCTAAATGCCTTCCATTTGCTGAAGCAGATAAAATGCCTTTCTAGCCCACTGTGCCCCTTTCTCTTTCTCTCTTTTTCTCTCTTCCTTCCTTTTTTGTCACAAAATGCTCGTGCCTGGTGTTCTAGGCCCCTCGCCGGTGTACATCCCACCTGGGTGGGGTTTTTAATTGTGGGCCAGGTGCTGTTCTGGGCCCCTAAACAGGGGGTCAAATTAGTACACTACCAAACATGCCTTTACTATTCTGTTATAGTTGTATTAAAAGAAATCCCATATGCATCTTTATCTGTTCTGTGCATCAGTTAGCCTACAGAACAGTAGGTCGTTATCTCACGGTCTTATTTGTGTAACATAATGCTCTTAAAGTGTGTTACCCAGGAGTGTCCAGTTTCATCCACATAGGGCAGGTGTGTCTGTGGGTGTCCATTTCAGCAAGTACACATGAGCAGTTGTTTGACTAGCTGATTTAATGGCTCGATGCAGGTGTGCTCCAGCTTATTTGGAATAAAAAACCTGCATCCTTGGGTAACCTATACTGTCTATTATAGAAAATACAAATATAAAAAGGCAAATATAAAACAAGCTCAATAATCCAAAGAGAAAAATACATGCAGATCTCATTTTGGTATATTACTAGTTTTTGCTGGTTATGCTGGTCTAGTGTTGGTGTAGGATGGTGCACCCTGGTCTAGTATTGGTCTATAATGGTTTATGCTCATCTAGTGTGGGTTTGGTCTAATGTTGGGTTATGCTGATCTATGCTGCTCTTGTATTGGTCTAAAATTGTTTATGCAGGTCTAGTATTAGTTTGGTGTATTATTAATTTATACTGGTGTATGGTGGTCTTGTATTGGTTTGGTCTTATGTTGGTTTATGCTGATCTATGCTGGTCTAGTATAAGGTTATAATTGTTTATGCTGGTCTAGTATTGGTTTGGTGTATTAATGATTTATGCTGATGTATGGTGGTCTTGTATTAGTTTGGTCTTATGTTGGTTTATGCTGATCTATGCTGATCTATGCTGGTCTAGTATAAGTTTATAATTGT
Source organism: Prochilodus magdalenae (assembly GCA_024036415.1). Taxonomy (NCBI): domain Eukaryota; kingdom Metazoa; phylum Chordata; class Actinopteri; order Characiformes; family Prochilodontidae; genus Prochilodus; species Prochilodus magdalenae. The sequence goes on from JAMWET010001323.1 coordinate 123,614, forward strand.
TTATGCTGGTCTAGTATTGGTTTGGTCTAATGTTGGTTTATGTTAGTATAAGTTATAATTGTTTATGCTGGTCTAGTGTTAGTGTAAAATATGTTATAATGATCTAGTATTGGTATGGTCTAATACTGGTTTATGCTGCCCTATTAATTTAGCTAGCACACCAGCATCGAAAATGCAGTATATGATGGCGGTAATTACTATAACAGTATGCATTGCTGGCGATTACTATTTCTCAAAAATGTTTTTGACTTTTAATGGAAGTTAACGTAGAAATATTTTATGCTACAATTTTTGGTCCATTGCTGTTGGTTCCATTTATCATAAAATTTTGCACAATGTAAAATACAGCTGGTGTCAAATTATTTAAAAAAGCATAAAATATAAGGTGACCAGATTTCTAAAAATGAAAATGGGATATTTCCAGTTTGGTGGTAATACATCAATTAAAAAATGTGCTCTTATTTCCATTTCCCATGTATTTTGACCATTGTAACTCTTGTACTGCAATAAACTATGGCAAAGGCTAACTAATTAAATCGGGTGCTGAGACAACTGCTATAAGCATATGTCAGATGGGTGAAAAAAATGATGCTACTTGTAGATAACAAGGTAGCCTACATTAAGTTATGCCTATACAGTTTAGCCTACCTATCATGTGGTAATATGATTCAAGTCCTGTAACCCCTGCCTCTAATCCCTGGGTTACCTCATGTTATGAAAAGACATTTGATGTTGTGGACTCACACGACCCTTGCCAGCCTCTGGATGGGTTTTACACTGCAGTAATCTCTAAAACTAGGCGAGTAAGTGGAAGAAGTGGTATGCCTTATTTACTTATTTCTTTTTCCGGTGTGTTTTAAAAAACACAGGCAGCCAAGACATTAAAAAACGGGCGCTGTCCCCAGAAAACAGGAAGTCCTGCTCAAATCAAGTGAAGTCAGTTCAAGTTTATTTATTTAGCTTTTTACAACAGATGTTATCACAAAGTAGCTTTACAGAGAATCCGGGTCCGAGCCCTCAGTGAGCAAGCCAAGGGCGACAGTGGCAAGAATTTTGTCCACACTTTTGAGAAACAGTATTACATAAAATGTTAAAACATGCATGTTAGCATGTTTATATGGGATTACTTAAAAAAGTCCTCAAAATGGGCCAGGCATTGAGTTAGCATGATGCTAATGTGTAATCCTAACCTTCCATTTCTTGTTAGCTACATTAGCCTCACAGCTCTAGTGTAAAGCTAAAAAAAGCAAACTTTGGACACCAAGCACGTCTTGGCCTGTTTCACATTTGGGTTGGGGGTAAAAGTGTAAGGTCACTCAGGACATGCTGCAGTCTTGTGAAATACTGTCACGCCTTTGAAACGTTGCCACTTTTCTTTAGAGCTGTTGAATTTAAATGGTCTGTAAATCTTGTGGATGTCAAGCAAAAGAGATGTATTTTCTCAAAGTTCAAATTAGTCCTATGTTCAAAACTCTCTCAACCCTCAAATCTCCAAATGGTTCGTGTTTGTAAGCCTCTTTGACCGAATGGCACATGCCATGGAAATCAATCAAAAATATATTCCCGCACATTTACATATGGCAAATCCAGACCATTCAGAACAATGTCAACTCCACTGTTTCTCAATTATGGTGATCTAAGCTGTGTAAAAGCTGAAGAAATGGCCCTGTATGCCAGCTTTTGAATGCTTCGAGGAAAAACAACCTATTAAAAATGCATGCACTGTATGTAATTTACAGTTTTTTTTTCTGGCCCAAATTACTCAAGAATACTTCAGTAACTTCTTCAATCATGTGGTAGGCTTTCAAACAGCTGTGGCAACTCTACTGAGAGAGAAATTCACACGCGCATATTGTCCCTTAATGTTCGGTGCAGATGTTAGACTTATAATGCAATAACTGTTGAGTAATCAAAGGAATCCTTCTCCAGCGAACGTATTATAAACCATTTCCACCCCACAGGCCTGTCTCTCTGTGAGCTCAGTGCACTGTCAATGCATTTTGATTCATCTGAACATGGATTTCCCACGGGTGGCTTATGAAACAGAGCAAACTTGCTTTGAAGTCCTCTGTGCGAAGCTGGTTCAAATGAAAATTCCAAAACCACACCAGTTCGTCACGTCATGACACAAACAGAATCACAACCTTTGAGGAGACTCTGAATTTTTGTCAGGTTCGAAGACATTGTTGGCATCCTCATATTAAACACCACCACTGAGACTGAGGGCCACAAAAGGTAGTTAGAGCATTGGCCAATGAATCGGTCATTGCTAGGGTGTGCCATAGTCAAACGTGTTCCAGTAGACTGGGCTGTTTGTTTTCACCCCCAAAACCTGTGAACATTGTCATTAGTTGTCATTATTCTTGCAGCCTTATAGCTACTATGCTAGCCAGTTGTATGTATGTCTCTGATGTATATGTCTAAAAATGTCTGTGCCGTGATCTATAATCATCTATACCAAGATGGCCCAAATTTATCCTTTATCCCCATGTAATTGGAAATGGGCTGAAGCAAAAAAATGGACCCTCTTGGAGGCCCTGAGAACTGGTTTGGTACCCAGTGGTACAGGGGTTGGACAATGAAACTGAAACACCTGTCATTTTAGTGTGGGAGGTCTCATGGCTAAATTGGACCAGCCTGGTGGCCAATCTTCATTAATTGCACATTGCACCAGTAAGAGCAGAGTGTGAAGGTTCAGTTAGCAGGTAAGAGCACAGTTTTGCTCAAGATATTGCAATGCACACAACATTATGGGTGACATAAGTTCAATAGAGGACAGATTGTTGGTGCACGTCTTGCTGGCGCATCTGTGACCAAGACAGCAAGTCTTTGTGATGTATCAAGAGCCACGGTATCCAGGGTAATGTCAGCATACCACCAAGAAGGACGAACCGCATCCAACAGGATTAACTGTGGACGCAAGAGGAAGCTGTCTGAAAGGGATGTTCGGGTGCTAACCCGGATTGTATCCAAAAGACATAAAACCACGGCTGCCCAAATGACGCTGTATTGGCCGCAAAAGGAGGCCCTACACCATACTAATAAATGATTGTGGTCTAAAACCAGGTGTTTCAGTTTCATTGTCCAACCCCTGTATATGACAAATTACTTTTCACAGTTGTCACACTTATCGACGTTTTTATTAGCATCTGAATTAACATAAAGCAATGGACATTAATTTGTCACCTCACAGCAAAAAGAGCCAGGGACTGATCCCCAGCTGGTGCATCTGCGGTCCTTTCCGCATGGAGGACTGTGTCTGTGTTGGTTCTTTCTGGATTCAGTCAGGTGAATCGAACATGCTTATTTGCCCCCTAGGTGTTAGTGAACATGTATGTGTGCAATGGATTGATGGATATTTCTTGCCTCCTGCGCAATGAGCTCTGGGATAGGCGGACCACGCTACAGATCCCAACCCAGAAGTACTGTATAAGTGGCTTGGAAGATTAATGAATGAATGTATTATGGTCAGTGTTCTAAAAACACCAACACAGTGTTTGCATATTGACTGAGGAAAATGATTGAGAGAATGAGAAATGGCTCTTGGCAACAATCTATATGCCATCTGAGTCAAGAACACTATAATGTGTAGGGATTCCTAATTCCATTCCTAAGACAGAGCCCTGGCTCTAGCTCTAACCTTAGCTATGATTTTACTTAGTTGGAGGTGGAAATTAAAATGCCTCTGTCCACCAATGTTCACCTGGAGCTGAAAAAATTTAAGAATTAGCATTAGCACAGTTACTGGAATTAGCAAAGCAAATGTATGCAAGTTGTTGTGGGAAATATGTTATAAAATAAAATATATGTGTGTGTATAAAGTGAAATGTCAGCTAACAGCGTTAATATACCATGATTCACAGTATATAGAACAGGTAAAGGAATCAGGCTTGTTTTTGGTCAAGATGTCGTCGAGCTAGCTAGCTAGCTAGGCTGTGATATATATGCAATAAACAGGGGATTTAAGTCGTAATGATGTTAGCCAGAGGACGATCATTTTTGAAAATGCCTCTCATGGGGTTGGCTGCTCATGGAGCACCTTGTCAGGGAGGCTCATGGGAAGCTGGAGGGGAGGAAATATCGCTTCCTTTTCAGGCCGAAAGAGTGTGAACTATTTTGATGTATATTTCATCTGCTCCCTCTTTTTCGCCCCTCAGCACATCTATTCTCACTCTCTCTCCTTTTCTGTCAATCTCCCTCCCTTTCTCTCTCGCTCACACTTCCCCCAGCACTCTCTCTCTGGAGCATCGTAAACGTGTTCCAACCAGTCAAGCCTCCCTCTCTCTCTTGCTCTCTCTCTCCTCTCTCTGGGTGCTCATAAATCCAGCCACATGGTTCAACACTTCACCGCGAATAGAGGAGTGGTGCTCACTCCCAACTGCACCATTCCTCTCCCTAATGCATTCTCAGCTCACTCCATCTCCACACTGAATGCAGAGAGGTGCCTCTATTTAAAATCATTTACCATTTTCTACCAATTAATCACATCCACACCTAGGCCTACCTTCAAATGATGTGTTGTGCAGTTACCCTTCAGATTGAAAGGCACCTACATGGGCCCCATGTACCAGTTCAGTGATCTGCATAACAAGGTTAACATTGATGAATATTACTTCACTATCAGTTATAATAGGAAAAGAGTTCAAGTTGGAGCTGGACATAGAAGTAATGGCCGTAGCACACCAAACTGGATGATGAAGTAGGTGCCCAATTTGCTGAGCAAGGCTGCCCAGGAAAATAACAGTGAGTCAACGTTAGGGCTGTTAAAGATAAATTCATGTATCGCTGTTAGCATGTTTTGCTAGTTTGACCCTTGGAGCCCCACTTGCTTGTGCATGTTACGTTCCTATGTAAGAACTGTGACTATTATAACTGGGCCTTCAACTGGGGATATAAATGTCAGAAATCAGTCAAAACCATATTCTATGATAATGCTATCTTCTGCTATCATACTTATAAACAAGCATTACTGTGTGCATGTGCAGGTAGGGTGCAAACCGGCTTAGACAGCTGTTGTAATTAATGTGGATGTTGCAGATGTTGTTTGTAAATTCTCATTGGCTCAATAATAAAATGACATTTTAGATCTGAGTCTGTTTATTTGACTTTTATTTGCATATAAGTGAAATATTAATTTAGATGACTAACAATAGATGACTATCACTATCTGCTAGTGATCAGGTCTAAGCTTGCTTAATGTTTAGCTAACAGGAGAGACCAATACGACTGACGTATCTCAAGTTTCATGCAACTTGCATGGTTTGGTTATTTGAGTCTGTTGATCTTCTCCTTATTTGAGAATATCAGAAGCATGATGGTACCGTTAGCCTCACTAAGCTAAGTCAAAGTAAAGACGTATATGACTAGTTACTTTACAACCTGAAACAACTGAATTTGACAGCTACTGTAAACATTCTTTATAAGAGACATATGACAGCTTGTTAGGTCTGAGGCGGTGAGGAAATGAGGAAATGATTGCATTGAAAGTCGATTACCTCAACAAATTTGTTCTCAGTAATGATGGAAATTCCCAGATCCCTGTGCTATTACTGGCCACAAATAGATGTGCCACTTTCTGTTGCTTTCTAGCTGCTACCCTGTATTGACTTTGCACAGAAATTATTTCAGCAGTTTGAAAGTGCTAAGCTAACAATGACAATTTGGCCTTTATCCATAAAACACAGACATCTAAACACATATGTTGCTGTTGTCAGAACCAAACTTGTATCTCTAACAATTTTTTCAGTTTTTGACACAGTTTGAAAAGGTTTCTTGTCCTTTAAATTGCCTGTGAATTTCCTGATGAATGGGTCCAAAGAAATGGCTCAAAAACTCTTGCATCAAAAGCTAAATATGTTTTTCCTTCTCCTGTAGAGTGATCATATTGAAGCTTTAGCTTGAGGCCTAATGCCATATTTACAGTGACTTTGTCAGAGCTCTGCCAGCATTTTCCATTTCCAAGCACCCATTGTATGTTCCTGAATGGAAAGCACATGATTTTCTTGCTCAGATTCATGTGTATCCAGGTTGTACATAATAATACTGATTTATATTACATAATAATTACATTCTGCTGACACTTACTTAATCCACTCACCTATAGAAGCCTGATAGGACATGGAATTCAGGCCCACATATAAGCTAATATTACAAATGTGATCAAGCACTAATACTGTTCTTTGATTCATCTTTTGACAGCCATCACAGGTCTAAGGTGCAGACTGACAGTAGTTCAAGAGGTTTGGGAAGGCCTTTCAAGACAGCAGCCCTCTGTGGGCAACAGTTTTTACATAATCAGTATAAACTGAAAAGTTTCATTGCATTAAGCCTCTGTGCTGAAAAGTGTTCACTTAGCTCATTGTGGATGACCTTTTGAGACGCTTCCTTGGAGATTTAAGTCAGATCAGTTTCATTCAACTATAAAACATTGCTTATAGTAGAACCACAGACGATAAATAAATCACTGTATCAGTCAGCACAGAACACACAGACCCACTCACACCCACTTACACACACACACTCACACCCACACACACACATACACACATCCACACCCATTCCCCCCTGATACTACATATGGAAGCCATACAATTCACTCAAGCCATGTGTAATATCCATCATAAGACATTGCCGTATGTGAAAGGCATTACACTGCATTTGTGTTAGTCTACAGTATATCAAACATTCAGGCAAAGTATAAAGTTTGTTTACCGTCCTCTGCTACAGTTCATAGAGTGGCCCCATGTGGTGAAAACAATAGCAGTACAGTGATTTATCAGATGTAAAGTCCTGCATGTGCAAAAACATTAAATTCACCCCATTAACTTACTAAAACAATACATACAGTAGAAAATATCCAATAATGCATTTCTGAAATTCTCTGAATGCTCTCTCTTACAATAAGCAGACATGCAGTACTGTGCAAAACTTACAGACCACCCCTCACTTATATCATTTCCAGTCAAAGCGGACATTAATATAATAAGTTATTCAATTTAAATACATTTTTAACAGGACATTACACTGAAGCTTCAAGAGCCCAATCAAATATCATGTTTTTCAATGTTTAGAGATTCTACCCATTCCCTTTATCCCAGCTTCCATTTACATTACATTACATTGCAGGGTTATTTTTCCACACCTCCAAAGTACAGTCTTAGAATTTGGTTGCCTTTTCCACTTCACCTGATACTGCTTACTTTTACATCTATTCATTTTTACCTTTTTAGGGTTATGGCAGTCCAGCTAGATGACATGTTGTGGTGATGTTCTATGTGAACAATCTCCAAACTATGTGAACAAGTTCCTTGGCACCACTATATCCAGGTACCTAAGTTGGGAAAGGTCAAGAGAGCACATCAGAGAACGTTCTTTATGAGACATCTGAAGAAATTCAACTTGCCGCAACCGAGCTTGATGACATAGTTCTTTACAGCGTTCATTGAGTCCATGCTCACATCATCCGTAGCCATCTGGTTTGGTTCCTCCACCTTACAAGAACGAGCCAAACTCCAGCGCATAATGAGAACAGCGGAGAAGATCATTGGTTGTAGTTTGCCAACCCTTCAGGTTGATGAAGCGCTCTGGCAGAGTTACAGCTGACCTCTCTCATCCTGGACATCACCTCCTCGTGACACTTTCCTGTGGTAGAAGACTCAGGGCCATCAAAACCAGCACGGCCATACATGCGAACCACTTTGTCCCCAGAGCTGTAGTGCTCATTAGCCACAGCGGAGCCCTAACACATTAAACTTTAACTAAACCAAACAAACCTCTCTTACTGTATTACAGCATCGCCTCTGTACCATGACACGTCTTTGCACAGCTGTACAGATGTTACATTTTTACATATATTCACACCATTCTGTAGTATGGTGGATATAATAGTGTTTGGTGAACAGTTACAAGAAACAGAAAGTGATTTCCCTTGAATTTATGTGGATTTCTGCACTAATTTCTGATTAAATGTGTTCTAATTGTTACCTTAATCACAATTATAGACAGGCACCATCTACCTAAACTAATAACACACAACATGTATAGTCCATGCTTTTTATTGAGCACATTTAGTAACATCTGCAGTGCAGGCTAGAGTAAGTAAGCAAGCCTCTATGTTAATTAGCTCCTAGAGCTAATAAGAAAATGTGTTTTAGTTAAGGAGATGGGATTGGAAGTGTGTCCCAAATAAATCCAGCACACAAAGCCCGGTTACTGACATATCTGTTTCTCAAGAAAGCTTAGTGTGAATCATACCTCCATTCAGATAGCTTCCAGAAGACCATAGAAGCTGAAAAAGACTACAAGAGTGTTGCTAAAGACCTGGGTGTACATCAATCAACTGTCTACATATGGAGAAAGTCCAGGACTGTTCACATTAGCCCTAGGAGTGGGCGTCCTATTAAGATCACTCCTGAGCACACTGGGCAACACTGAAAGAGATGAGAAAGAACTCAAGGTTAGCAGCATGAGACCTGCAGACTCTACAAACTGCAAAACCCTTCATGGTCATGTTTCCACTCTTAGAAGAGCATTGAACGAGAAGCTTTTCATGGAAGGACTCCTTGAACGTCCTGACTGCTGTCCAAAGCATTATGGCCCAACACAAGTTTGTCTATGCCTCTGGGAAAATGTTCTATGGACAAATGAGATCAAAGTGGAACTTTGTAGCACAAGTGCACAGCACTATGGCTGGAGGGAAAAACACAGTGCATAGCTTGTCTTGCATATCATTCCAGCTGTGAAGCATGGTGGAGGTAGCATCATGGTTTGGGGTTGCTTTGCTGTCACAAGGCCTGGATGTTCTGAGAGAACAATGAATTCAAAGGTGTATCAAAACGTTGTACAGGAGAATGTAAGGGCAGCAGGCCGTGACCTCAGGCTGAAGAGACCTTGGGTGGTACTACAAGAGAATGACCCAAAGCGCACCAGCAAATCAACAGAAGAATGGTTGAGAGAGAAAAGGATTTATGTTATGGAATGGCCAAGTACGAGTCCTGACCTTAACCCCGAAGAGGGTTAAGCAAGCAAGGCTTCCCAGAAATATTGATGAACTGAAACACATTTGCAGTGAGGTATGGGTCGAAATTCCTCCTCAACAGGGAAGGATTGGTGGACGTGATTACTGCTGCGGGATCAAGAGGCTGTTAAATTCACAGTACGCTTACTTCTTAGCCTGCACCGTAGATGTTACTTGATGTAAAATCACATTTTATTAGTAATCAATGCAGAAATCCAGAGAAGGGCTCACTTACTGTTTCTTAAAACTGTATGTCTATATATATAAAACTCTATTAATTATTAATATTGCTTTTTTATTTTCTATTTTGTATATATTAATTGTATATATGTTTTGAAGGTTTTTATATATTAGATAAAAACTTGTTTCTGTTGATGCTCAACCAGTAAATACGTTTAAACTCTGCCCTAAAATTAGCAGAAAATACATATTTCAGTAAAACATGTTAAAACACCATACACGCTTTTGCGTACAACTGTATGCACACATCAAAACGATATGTATTCTAATGAAAGTCTCTTTACAGGCCTGCCCAAATGCTCTAGGCTTTCCTCCTGAAGCCTCATGTGTTCAAGCAACCACACACATACAAACACACATCCCAGGAGCTTTGCCACCACACTGTTTGCATACACACACACACACACACATACACACAGAACAGCTCTGCAAATAGAAACCGGGAAAAACAGAAGAAGACCTGCTCCAACAGAGCAAGCCTCCCTCGGCGTTTCTGTACTCTTCACCAACCCAAGTGAGATCATTATGTAGAGAACAGATAGGACTGTGTTTTAGTGATGATGTGATTTTTGCTTGGCTAAGAAGAACAGCTTGCCTCTGGGAGTGAGAATGCAGTACCTCTGTGTGTTAATTCAGGACACTGTTATAGTGTCGTATGGATTCCTGGGGTGTGGAAATGGATTTTTTAGAGACATTTAAGGACATCTACATTTCCAGTCTTTCTTTTCAGTGTCCCTGTAAAAAAAAAAACAACAACAACAACAAAAACAACAAAGGACGAAGGGCTTCCATAACGAAGAGAAGCACCTGCTCAGTAGCTATTACAATAAATAAATAAATAAATAATCAAATAAATGAATAATTGTACTAACTGTGTACTATCACTGGGGTGATATCTTCAGTATCTTAAATTAGGGATTGTAATTACTTACACAATTCAAATTCTAAGCTGTATTGATCTCACCCACCCTGCTTTGTCTCCATCCTTAATATTTTCTTGTTTTGTTGTAAAACATTATGTATACATATGCCCTAATCAACATATCATTAAACACAGTTGGGCCATCATTTACATAGTTTGTTCTTTGATGAACAAAAATTGGGAAGCTGTGTAAAATGTAAATATGTGTAAATAAATAAATAAATACTGAATACTTTTTTTTTGTTTCATGCTGAATAGTATATATATATATATATATATATATATATATATATATATATATATATATATATATATATATATATATATATATATATACACATATTGTAATGATTGGGTTGAGGCAGGATACAAGTGCATGGTGGATTTAATGGAATGAGTCCGGGTAACAGGGGTCAACACACAGGGAGGGTATGAGTAAAGACATGTCCATATATAACGATCAAGAAAAAGTCTCTTTCAGAGAAGGCCTTTCAGCAAGACCAATGCTAAACCACATACTGCATCCATCACTACAGCATGGCTTCTCAGAAGAAGAGTCTGGGTGCTGAACTGGCCTGCCTGCAGTCCAGACCTTTCACCAACAGAAAGAATTTGATGCATCATGAAACAAAACAACCGGCAAGAAAGACACAGGACTGTTGAGCGGCTAGAATCCTACATCAGAAAAGAATAGCACAATGTTCCTCTCCTCCTCCTTACTTCCCAGACATTTACAGACTGCTGTTAACTTCCAACCTCTGATATGTGTTCTGTGTTCCATTGTGAACAAAATACGGCTCTATGAGATGCTTATTGCAAATCATTGCATTCTGCATTCTTACCAGTCCAGATGAAATGTTTTTAGCATCAAACTTCATCTAATTAAGACTTTGGAGGTCACAAGTAAACCTCACAGGTTTAGGAAATCTGGATTTCATTAAACAATCAGTTTAAGTCACATATTGCAACAACACAATATACAAAAGCTGCTTATAAGTGATATGTCAATAACACATACTATGCTATTTTGTGTGTGTGGACTGTACAGTAACTAGTTATCCCATCTTGAGGTGTTTGAGTGTGTTTGGAGTAACATAGGCACTTGCTAGCATTGCTAACGTGTACATGGGCTGATTAGACCAGAATCAGACCTTGTTAAAGCACAATAAGTGCTAGTCGAGCACCGGCTCATTGGCTTACACTGTAGGGTCATTTTTAGATGAACTTTTTCCCATTTCTTTTCTAAGTCCAGGGAAATTATTGTTGTTGAAAAATGACTGTTTACTACAGGTCTGGCAGATATAGATTAGCCTGAGGAATGATTGACTATGCCTTTACATTTGGCCTCAGTCAAGCCCCCTGACGTCCATTATGAGGGGGTTCTGAGTGAACTTTTTTCCCCTGCTGTTTACTTGTTTACTGTTACTGTTCCTGATAATTGGTCGCACGCTAGCAGTGTGACAGACTAAAAAATAATGGTGTGCTGCAGTCATTTCCTAAATCAATGAAAATGATGTTTCTTGATAACCAAACTTGCCAGACGGAGATTAAGTCAATATCGGCTATCATTTCAAACCACTCTTAAAAAAACAACAACTAACAATTAAAAGAACATACAGACGAGAAGTAGGATGTGAGGACTTTTAATAATAAAAAATATGTACATTACATTTTTGAATCCATGGGAATTTACAAATCTATTTTACACAAAATCTCCATATGAAGGTGTTTATGAGGGATTCTGGGAGGAGAATATACAGTTCACACAATCAAACACACACACATACACGCACACACACACGCGCACCCACACCAGCATTACACAGTTGTAGTGTTTACACAAATAAATAAGGACACATAGTATATACAGGAATTACAAGACAGCATCGCAACACGTAATTGTACAGCTTTAGAAGCACATAGAAAACAATATCCGCTTTACACTCTAAACGAAATCTCATTTAGAACTGATAATCAATATACCGAATATGACTCATAGTTTGCAGTTTATCGTTCGTTGCTGCGGAGCAGACGATAGCTGTAAGGAGACATAGAGTAAAAAGGTGCATGCCCACAGATCACAGGGGGGAAATACACATGCAGAACCGCTGACAACCATTTCACGAGTCCACTTCATTTAGGGGGGCCAAGCAAACACATGCGACACAGAATTTATGCTCAGTTTTCTTTCTGTCTTTTTTAAACACAGGATATAGTGAGAAGAGATTAACAGTCAGTTTCCTTTCAGGGTTAAGTGTCGTTTAAAGTAAGGGAATGTTGAAGCATACAGTACTGTGCAAAAGCCAGGGACCACCCTCCATCTATTTCATTTCCAGTCAAACTAGCCAATCAGATTCCGTTATTCGTTATTCAAATCCCAGCTTCGGGAAAAAGTCTAAACCTATTCTCAACAGAACATTACACAGAAGAACTGATTATAACATCAAACCATTCAGTTTTAGGGGGCCCAGCCTTGACTTTCCTTACTGACAGACTTCTGAAAGAAAGAGATCTGCAGGAGTATTTTTTGGAAACAGTTTTTAGAATTTGGTTGCATTTTCTACTTCTCGTGATAATTCCAGTCAGTCGGTTGTTCTGAGAACACCAGCAGCTTCTTTATTTTGATCTGCAAACTTCCCATATCCTTTTCTCTGTAACAGCTTCATTGACAGCTACACATCCTTTCAGATTCATAGCGCCAAGTAGTATGGATGGACAGTATCAGCCACAACTGCTCCACCCACATGTAAAAACAGAGTCCAAGATTATTAGTGTGTTAACTTTGGCACATTCTGATTGGCTATCCGTACTTACATACATCAGCATAGTGGATGGTATGCACTACAAATACACCTCCCTTCATATGCCTCTGTGTTTCCTGGGGACTGTTTATGGCTGTGCTGTGATTGGTTATTTTGCACATGTCCTTTTCCAGCAGTAGTGGGCGGGTCTTGGCCACATTAAGTGGTAACAGGTACCAGACCCTGAGAGTCTGATAATGCGAGACTACAGGATGGACAGTGTGGAGCTGGTGTATTATCTCCTCAGCTATACCTCAATATAAACAATAAATAACTTCTACTTTTTGACTGGAAATGTAACGAATGAAGGGATCACGTTTGCACAGCACTGCAGAAACTCTCTCAGGTTACTGTTCATTATTGTTATTTTACACTTTTCCTGTAACGTTTATCCTTCCTTGCCTGGCTCTGTTGTGGATGGATACCTTTTCTTGGGCATGACTTTCCAAATTTCCTTCTGAACGCTCCAGAGACGTTTGAAGGCTCTGACGCTGAGCTTCTCCGCTGAATGTTCTTTGGTTCTTTCGGTTCTTCGGGTTCCTGAGGAGCTGGGGGTAGGGTTCTAGATGGTTCACTTCAGTGTGAGTTTCAGTGCTCTTCTACGACTGACCTCAAGTGGTGCTTCTTCACCTTAGGCCCTTCAGACAAGAGTAAAACATTGCAAGATCTAGTCAACATGTTAATCACTGATTTTATTTTATTTTTTTGGCCTAATTAAATATTGTTAAGATGGAAACATTTAGAAAGAATGGTTCTATTAAATCAGAATCATTTGCATTTAAAGTGTCTAATGCCTCTAAACTCTACATTACAGAAAATCATTACATGTAATAGTTTTGAGATAGCTGTGGCATATGGTTTTGGCCTTAAATATACAGGGGTTGGACAATGAAACTGAAACACCTGGTTTTAGACCACAATCATTTATTAGTATGGTGTAGGGCCTCCTTTTGCGGCCAATACAGCGTCAGTTCGTCTTGGCAATGACATATACAAGTCCTGCACAGTGGTCAGAGGGATTTTAAGCCATTCTTCTTGCAGGATAGTGGCCAGGTCACTACGTGATGCTGGTGGAGGTTCGTCCTTCTTGGTGGTATGCTGACATTACCCTGGATACCGTGGCTCTTGATACATCACAAAGACTTGCTGTCTTGGTCACAGATGCGCCAGCAAGACGTGAACCAACACTTTGTCCTCTTTTGAACTCTGGTATGTCACCCATAATGTTGTGTGCATTGCAGTATTTTGAGCAGAACTGTGCTCTTACCTGCTAACTGAACCTTCACACTCTGCTCTTACTGGTGCAATGTGCAATTAATGAAGATTGGCCACCAGGCTGGTCCAATTTAGCCATGAGACCTCCCACACTAAAATGACAGGTGTTTCAGTTTCATTGTCCAACCCCTGTATATTCTAAAATCCAGTTATGGAGGAGAGGTGCCTGTGTGTTCACTGTTCATTTCGGACAGCAAATAAAATAAATATATTTGAGTTCTCATCACCAACACTGTGAAGAAATCAAAGTTTAATTCATGACTTAATGACTAAAAAGCTACATAAAAAATGATAGAATTCCCACTTAATTGAGATTGAAAATTAAAACACACAAACACACACACAAACAGACACTTGATTGACAAGCTCTGAGCTTCTAATGGGTTTTCACAATACCATGACCATGACTTCTATTAGCATTAAAAGCCTCTCAGCCGCAGTCACTTGACATTGCATTTTCCTTGGATGGCTTCTGAAGGCCATGCTTAAAAAGGGTTCCTATTCCGAAAATTGAATGTTGACTTGACTAAAGCCCCCCCCGACACAAACACATACACATATATATTTATCCGTACTAACACATACTTTGCGGCATCTAATCTGAGCTGATGATTATGAAATGAAGGTAGGGGATGAATGTAAAGATACAATAAAAAGCTCATTAGGTTCTGAATGCTTACTGTATTGCAGGACTGGCCTGGCATGACCTGGAGTCTGGAAGGTTCTAGAGGTGGTTGGACCCTGTCCTCCAGTTGTCATAACCCCCACCTCCAGCCTGTAGAGAGACGCCAGTTGCAAGCCGGAGACTACAAGTATATTTCGTTCCTGAGAGGGACAGAGAGAGGGAGATTTCACACACTGGAAGAAAAAAACGTACATAATAAAAATAAAACATTAAATGACAGGATTCTAGGATTTTAGGCTTTGGGTTTGACTAGAGACAGCCAAACTTTAGCATACAACTGCAGGTACACAAGCATCAAACAAGCATGAAACAATGGATCAATCTGGCCAAAATAAGAGGTGGATATGCTGGTAAGGTGGTGAAATGTGAACAGGCAACTGAATCAAATGAAGATCGCCCCGATCATTTACCTCATTTGGACTGCCTCTGACTGCTGGAACCAGGCTTTTGTGCATAGTTTGACCTACATATCATCACTTTCCAAAGAAAAACAGATGTCTCCAAAATGACAACTTTACAGGAGAGGCCAAAAACCTAATTTCATTTGAATGGAAGTCAATAGAACCAGACGTCTTTTCAAACTGTTTTGGGCTATTTCTGTTAGTCCATGCTTCATGAAATTTCCTGACAGTGTAATAAGAAGGTCATGTGATCAAATGAGGCATAAAAGTAAAAATCAACAAAAATGGAGATACATGTATTTCTTTGGACAGAGACGGTATATTTACGATACTTGTTAGCCTCATAGTTTCAGTGCAAAACTAGGAAAGCTAACTTCAGTCAACAAATGTTTCCTAACATGTGATTGATTACATTTGGTGTAAAGAGATATAGTGTGAAGACTTTATGAAGACAGTTGTATCCCAACTTTATGTCTAGCAACGCCAATAACGACATCAGCTGTTCAGGACTAAGCAGATGTGTGGTGCAGTTTGAGGTCCTCATAAAACTGGTGACAGTTGTAAACACAAGTGCCAAACTTAGGAAAGCTCCGGTTTGGAAGACTAAATACTTTACAGGAAATGATATTTTTTTCCAAGTTAAGTCTACACATTCAAACATATCAGAATTTAATAAAACATAAAATAGTAAAACTATTGCACAGGCCATGTTACATATTTATCAATATGTTAACTTCTACAGGCAAACAGTAACTTATTACTGTTCACTTATTTATGCTTAGGAAATTCATAAAATGTGTCATAAACTGGGGATGGCAAAACTTAACACACAGCTGTATCACCAGACAGAATATTTTCTAAACCATGTAAACTCAAGGAGGTTGTAAGGTCATTGGTCCCTCCATGCTCATATGTGTATTGTTTACATGATAAATCTGCCATGACCACTGGCAGTTAAATAACTGGTATTTATGGTCACATGACACATTTTTGCCCATACCAGGAACATCTGTATGAGGCAGTTGACAAAAACAATTTTATTTTTTAATGCATTGTAATATGTACATGGTCAAAAAGAATGGTGGCAAATGGTTCTTATAAAAAGTGGCACAGAAAAAACACTTTTGGATCCAGCACCTTTCAGAAGGCTGCTCTCTGAAAAACATTGTTGTAAATAATAAGTGTGCAGATGTGTGTTAAAACTCTCCGTGTAATTGTGGAGCAGTTATTTTTTGGAAAGGCAGAGCAGTGTGAGTGGTCTGGTGCTTACCGGAGGCAGAATTTGGGACTGGGAGATGAGGCTGTTTGCCAGGTTGTTTTTGCGGCTCTCGGCAGTGACCTCTGCCCAGGTGACCTGGTAGCCTGTGATCTGCTGAGGTGATCGGGGCATGGCCACCACCCAGGAGAACAAGCCAGTCACGTTGCCCTTGTGCACGGAGAAGGCCGCAGTAAGGTTCTCTGCTCTGGCCAGAACCTTTGGTGGGGCAGCTGCAACGAATAATTAAAGGGGATTAAACAGGACACTGGCCTGACGTGAATCAATCAAAAGCAGTTATGCTCCATATGCTCTCATATGTATCTCCCTGAAAGATGTATTTAGTTGTAGCTAATTCTACTTCCTGGTATTCTACAAACACATGACACTGCCAAGGTAGGAAAGAGAAAACTAGCACATACGTCCTCCAAGGCACATGAACCCTTCTGAACTCCCGCTACTGCAATGTCATTGCAACATGCTTGGAGCAAAACCCAAACTGTCAATCTGCTTACATCAGTCAGCAGATGCCCAGTGATGGCAAAAAAGGACCTTCCTGCCCACCCAGAGATAGTAAGACCAATTATGCTGTGGCACTCTTAACCATGGATGGCTGAAAGGGTAGGACCACTTGAGAGTGAAAGGAATGACAGTAATGATGTCACACCTATATGAACCTATATGAGTTGCTGAGGTACACTTCTATGATTATATCCTCTGTGGTTATGGTCTGTTGTTTCCTAATCAGGGAACATTGCCCTGAAGAGATGCACCAATAATCCCTGAGCTATATCAGTCTGTAGGTAAAAAGACTAACCTGGTTCTCCAGGGCAGAGGATGGGTTTGGGGCTTTTCCCCTGGATGGCAGCACAGGATGGCGTGTAGAAGGTGGTACTCTCAGCCTGCACCCGGCCCTTGGACCCCACTGGCTGGATAATGACTTTATACTTGCAGGAGAACTGTAGACCAGGCAGGCTTGCATAATTCTCCTACATAACACAATATAATATCGCCATGAGCATCCAAGCACATTTATGATAATCAGAGGAGCATATTTGTTTATACCAGGTCTGATTCTATGTTCGTATTTCCACAGGTAACAGAGCTGCACAGGGCACAAACACAGTACACAAGAGTAACACTGTAATCAGTAATACTGTATATCAATTGTGTTACTGTGAACCAGGGGCAATGCTAGGTTAGAGTGGCTCAGCCCCCAAAGGGGGCACACACAGATAAAAATGTTTTTCCATTTTTGTCGATTTTTACTTTTATGCATTGTTGCAACGTAACAGGTGATTTGCACAAACCAGAGCACTTGATTCTTCTTACATGTCAGACTGTCTGCATTTCACAATGTACATTTAGTGCCAGAGTATACTCTTTGAACTTGTGAGATGAAGTGAGAGGATACCTGAGTAATGAGCTTCTCCTGGATCCGGCTTCCGTTATGCGAGCAGAACTCAGGGAACCAGTGCACACGGTATCGGCTCGCATTTGGGTCTGGAAAAAAGAAAACAGGCAGTGGCTTTAGCCTTGAAAACCAGCTCAATTAGACACATCTGGCCCAAATCCAAAACAAATGCATGAGACTAAACATACTATATAGACAGAGAAATTACCATAGCATAGCTTAGCGTGGTCATGAGTATAGACATGGATGGGTGACCACAGGTGACAATATAGACATTAACTAGGTTCGTTTCACAATAGTACCGCAGCCAGAATGAATTTAATGGTGGTTTCAGGTTGATGGGAGAAGCGTTACAATCATTGGTGAAAGTTTGTCCCAATCTTCTGACATGTGAAGTGAGAGGAAGTCATCTAAACCTTTGCAGAAACTATTTTAAAAATATTTAATTATATTGCAAACGTTAATGCGTTTTCTGGACACCTACTAAGTCAGTGCTTGTACAGTACTGCTTGCAAACACTAATTTTGGTAATGCTAGGAATATTTCTATTCTTATTTTCAGGATTTTCCACCCACTTTTCCTTATCTGTAGTCCTGCAATATTCTTGGGGGCGTGCTTTCAGTGTTGGAGGAGTTGAAGCAGCTCAAGGACGTTTTAGACAGTTGCCCTGTTTTTGTAGCTAGCCTCTTTCCAGCTTCAGCTTCTTAACTGACTTCATCACATTTGCTTCCAGAATTAGCTGATGTTTAGTGAAACCCGTTCTTCCAACTACACACACAACTTCTCAATGTTGCTGGTGGATCATGTCTGTGCAAGCTACACTGCCCAGTAGAATGGTGCACCAGCCGCACTGTGTCAGCTAAACTTCCCTGCAGCTTCTTTGCTGTCATATGAGGGTTTTACTGGGCTTTCTGGTCTATTTGGTCTTCCAGATATTGCCTGCCATTCCTTAATAATATTTCAGACAGCAGAAAAAGACATGGATTAGACAATGCTATGACGAGAATGACAACCGGCAGCTAGCCTGCTTCCCTGTGGCTGCCATAACCAGAAAGAAAAAGGAAATGTGTGGTTGCCTTGGGTTGGCTTGACTCTCAGTCATATAGGGAAGCAGCATGAAAGCAGGCAATCCTCTTTTAATCAACCCTGAGATAAAAGTTAACAGATTAAAAATGAAATGAAAGCCGCTTTATTGGAAAATCACGCATATTATGCATATTAGTTCCACACCGTGACAGGTGAAGGACCGTATCAAAAAGGGTTCTTAAGCTATGACAGGTGGGGGTAGGGGTGATGGGACAGGTGTTGATATAATGATACTGTTGGCTAATATTATGTTGCCCTGTCTGTTGTTGAACAGAGACTTTTCAACAACAGAATTTCAGAAGATATAGAGTACATACACCACCAAAAAGCTTTTCAAGTTCTAATCTCATTCATAGCTCTAAATTATCCCATTCTTAGCTTTGTGCCAATCTGTATAGCCCTTGGCCCTGCGACGTTTGCTTGAAAGACACTATATGACACTAAATGAAAATCTGACTTCATTTCCCTTTAAACCACTTCATTTTCCTTTTCTTTCACAGTTTAGCTGCAGTCAAATGCCAGCATATCTTACCCTTTGTCTGCTGAATGATGGCACCCAAACCCAGGCAATCTCCATAATGCACTGCAGTGATAAGCAAGAGTGGTCTTCTCAAATCTCCTTCCACATCCATTAGACGGATTATGAAGGCATTTGAACTGTGGCCAATTCTGGACTTACAATAAAATAATTCATGGGTTTTATCCTTGGATGCTTCAGCACACAATTCAGGCTCCTCTCTGTCCATTTACAGTGGATACAAAGTATATTCGTCTTCAAGGGCATCAGAATGTAGTTCCAAGTTTTCCGACTTCTAAGATCATTTACCAAGTAACGCAACTGTCACAGCTATAAGCGCAGACGTGTTAGCGCATGATCAAGACCACACTGGTTTGAGTCAACTGTTTCGGGCCAAGTGGCAGCAAGCCATTGTTCTTCTTTTAATTACCCATAATCCTGATCCTGAACTATGATTAGCGCTTTGTTTACGTTAAGACAGATCTGTGCTTTGAGGTAGGGTCCTTCTCACTGCAGTTCAAAAACAACACAGGGTTTTCCCCATATCCCCTGGCATGATGAAAGACATGATCCATCCGTTCCTTCAGTTCCTTCATACCTCGTTTCTTCCAGTAAACGCGAACCTGGAGCTGCCCGTCTTGGTAGAACGGCGTGCCCACGTCCAGAATGTCCGACTGAGATTTCTGAGGTGCGGAACTGATTGTGGGCTCTGAAACGAAGCCAATCATGACAACACTAAATCACTGTGATGAAACGGAATACAACCCCAAACCCAAACCACCAAATATCCAATGCACACATCAGTAGTAAGACTTAAAGTAATATTACTAGAAATAAAAGCAGGGCCGATAAATGTGGACAAAAACCCTCATTCAAAACTTCATTGAAGAAACATGCGTTCTGCTGTGCATGCCATTAAGCTAGCATATCGTCACTGTCCAAAGAAAACCATGTACCTCCATTTTTGTTGATTTTTACTTTTATGACTCATTTGATCACATGAGCTGCTCTTTATGCTGTGTGGAAATTTAATAAGGCATGGACCAACAGAAATGCCCCAAAACAGTTTGGAAAGACGTCTGGTTCCATTGACTTCTATTCAAATTAAAGGAGGTTTTTGGCCTCTCCTGTAAAGCTGTCATTTCGGAGATACCGGTTTTTCTTTGGACAGCGATGATATGGCTAATGAAGCTTTTGTACACGGTCGGTTAGATTAGCATTGTATGGGTGAATTATCTCTTTGAAAGGTAAGTGAATAAGGTGCATACGCGTCTCTGTCCGTTGTGTCGAGAACCGCAGGATGGCCTTGGAGCTTTTCAGAGGGAGCTGACCCCAGTAGGATAAGGCCTGCAGCTCGAGCGTGTAGCTTCTATTCTCTCTCAGACCATCCAGCTCGGCGGTATTAGAGTCCTAGAACACAAAACAGGAGCGGGTTAGAATGTTGCCACACATCAGCCTTCATAAAGGGCCAACTAAATATCCCTGGTTCAGTGTTAAACATGCCTCTTTGGTGCTTACAGCTTTGGGTGGGGTGTTATGTGTACACTTTTGTGAAATGTCATTTTGTGGATGTTGTTTTAAATGCTTCATTAGCACTGAAGAGTCAGTCTCACTGTTAAGGTAAATGGTCCAGTTTAGCAGAAAGCCGCTGATGAAAGCACAGCGAGTACATTGTGTATGCCATATAAGAAGGAAATGAAGACCATCAGAACTCCTTATCTGATAACTCAGCTATGTCATTTTATATATCAGTGTCTTCATTCTAACAGTGATTTGAAGACAGTTAATAAAGGTATGAGGTTGGAAGAAGTATCGCTAATGAAGCATATCAAACACATTTCAAAAACGCCTAGATTTAAAAACCCACTTGAAGCTGTTTGGACTTTAGAGACTACTATGAAAATGCTGCAAGAGTCAAGGAGGCATGTTTAACATGGATACAGTGATGGTTGAATATTCCTTTTAGATGATCGATATGGGTTGGCCACCACAAGCCAAAATTTTGGAAGCAACACAAACACAAACATTTATATTTTGTATATATTATATGCAAAAATACTTTTTTTTACATAGAACTTGTTTTTTCATAAAGAACATTTATTTATTTATTTATTTATTTATTTATTTGTTTAGCCAGCTAGCTAGATAAAATTAAACACTGATCAAAATCTGGTCCTTTAACTTTAACAACACTGTCCCACGGAGATACTGGGAGGTCTTCAATTAATCTATTGCAACCCAAGGCAAATTACACTCTACATGTTATGGTTCAGTGATTACATGGACTACACTGCAAACCGGCACTGTATGAGCTATTCTTACATTGCAATACTGTATAACAAAAGTATGGCCCCACTGGCAGGTCCTGGAAATTTATGGGGTTAACCAAGTGAAGCACTTTGAACGATAAGTTTGTGAATAATGAAAATGATGATAAGAATTAAATGTATATCTTAGTCTGTAGTATATATTAAAACTACTGTGAAATTAATTACATTTGGCTGCGTTAAGTTAATCAGCTAAATAATAAAACACAACAATAACTAAAAATGTTGTGTTAGTAAATAGAGTTCATGGTAGATAGAGTACATGGTGTAGTTCAGTTTTCCCTATAGCTTAGATAAACAAACAGTTCCCACTGATGTATTAACCACAGCAGTAGAGGTTTTATATTGACGGTTTTGATGTGTCCTAATTTATCCAGCGGTTATTAAAAAATGTGGTTTTACAAGAAAGCGTCCGCAGCTCCCCTCCAGCCTTCTGAAAAATGCAGCATGTAGATAAAACATAAACAGTGCCGCTGCCACCCCTGAAATTTGCTCGGGGGAGAGAAAAAAAACAAACTCCTTGAAAATGATCTCACTGAAAGAAAAACAATTTCGTTGTTATTAAGAGATTTCCTTTTCTGGAACGGAACGAGAGCTGATATGCTGTTTTTGGCCGTTTGTCGGACGACGCAGAGAAACTCTGCCTTTTGCCAGCAGCGATGATGCAATGCTATACCACCCTGCTTCAGTGTCTGAAGAGCTCCGATTGAAGGCTTTGTGTGATCAAAGGCGCTGCCGCAAGTTGTTTATCTTGCACCGTTTGCGCCGGGATACTTAATTTGTTGCGGCTTGCTGAATGAAAAAGAAAGACGAAGCTGCGGAGTTTGTGCTTTTGAGGGATGTCTGAGGAATTAGAGCAGCCCGTGTGTGGGGGGGAGGAGAAGGGAATAAAGAAAGACAGACAGAAAAAAAAAGAAACAAAGAAATTTAAGGGTAAAAAGAAAAAAGTAAACAAAAAAATAATAATAGAAATAAAGGTGAAGAAAGAAAGAAAGAAAGAAAGAATAAACAAAGGCAAACAAAGACTGAGGAAAAAAAAAAGTTTGAGAAAGAAAGACTGAAAAAAAGGAACAAAAAAACAAACAAGAGCAAAGAAAAAAAAGGTTGGCAAAAAAAAGGGTGAGAAAGAAGAAAAGAAAGAAATGAAGGCTGAGAAAGAACCACCGAGAAAGAAATGAATGAAAGAAAGAAAGATGAATAATTCACCCCATTGACGGTCTTCCTCCTCTTAAGTTTCGGAGGCGTGGTCAGTTCTCCTCCACTGACCGTCCAGCTCCAGGACAGCTTGTAATGATGCACTGGGATGTCCAGGTCTGCTGGAGTCTCCCAGTTTACATGAACAGACACTGACCGGTCTGAACCAAAGGTCATGTGTGCGACCTGGAGGTCAGAGGGGGCTGGAGGTGGGGACGGATCTGAACAGGAGAAATATTGATTAGATATGAGAGAGAGAGACAGAGAGAGAGAGAGAGAGAGAGAGAGAGAGAGAGAGAGACAGAGACAGAGAAAGAGACAGAGAGAGAGAGAGAGAGAGAGAGAGAGACAGAGAGACTGTATTTGAAAAGCCCTGAGCAGATACAGACTCAGTAATAAAACACTACCAGATTTAAAACTGATACACTGATGCACTCTTCAGCCTCTCTACTGGTGATCAAAACCAGGAATGTGTATCAGACCTCAGAATCAAAGACCATATCAGACATTGTTTGATCATTAATGTTCTGTCAGTTTCAGACCTGGCTGGCTCTCTGACCTTTGGATGATCGGAAGTGTCTGCTGGGCGTGGTGTATCCTCTGGTGCCGTGCACGTTGACCGCGGCTACTCTGAATTGATACCAGCGACCAGGTCGAATATCAGACAGCCACACGCGTTCCTCAGACGTCTACAACATCCAATCAGAGACAGGGGATTCAGGACAACAGCCACAATACACACACTTCCATTCTAAGATTCTGAATGACTTATACATTAATATCATATTAATAAGGGCTGTTTTAAAGGCATCATGCTAAACAGGAACTTAAACAATTGAGCCCTCAATAATATGAAACATGGCATTAAAATAAATCTGTATAATACTACAAATGAGTATTATCATTCAGCAAACTGTGAAAAAACAAGATAGAATAGTGACACCCAATCGCAAATCAGACATACAGTCATATACAAAAACATTAATCAAATTTGAGTCAAATTGATTATGTAATGGTAATTAATAGAATTATATAACTCACTGAAATATTAATACCTATAAGACTTCTGTATCGGCCTATTCTACACTGTTTAGCCTGCCTTTCACCCAAGTGAGCCACTGAAAGTGCTTTCCTTGCTCACTTCCTCTGGCCACACTGGGGTCTCGTTACTAAAGCACAGGCAGGTGTGAGGCGCAGGTAGGGAAAATGTGTGCACAGAGCTGTAGGCCATTTCTGAGCCCTAAAGCTTCCTAATCATATGTTCAGCTCAGAGTGTGTCTGAGTGAGTGACTATGGACGTGACACCTTGCCACACATCAGCAATCTGATTCGGTGTCACCCAGACTGTTTGCATAAAGGTCATGCAGTATGGCAGACTCTGTGTATGTATTACAGACTCTGTAAATGTATGGCAGACTCTGTGTATGTATGGCAGACTCTGTGTGTGTATGGCAGACTCTGTGTATGTATCGCGGACTCTGTGTGTGTATGGCAGACTCTGTGTATGTGTGGTGGACTCTGTGTATGTATGGCAGACTGTGTGTATGTATGGGAGACTCTGTGTGTGTATGGCAGACTCTGTGTATGTATGGCAGACTGTGTGTATGTATGGGAGACTCTGTGTGTGTATGGCAGACTCTGTGTATGTATGGCAGACTGTGTGTATGTATGGGAGACTCTGTGTGTGTATGGCAGACTCTGTGTGTGTATGGCAGACTCTGTGTGTGTATGGCAGACTCTGTGTGTGTATTACAGACTCTGTGTGTGTGTGGCAGACTCTGTGTGTGTATGGCAGACTCTGTGTATGTATGGCAGACTGTGTGTGTATGGCAGACTCTGTGTGTGTATGGCAGACTCTGTATATGTATGGCAGACTCTGTGTGTGTATGGCAGACTCTGTGTGTGTATGGCAGACTCTGTGTGTGTATCGCGGACTCTGTGTGTGTATGGCAGACTCTGTGTATGTATGGCAGACTCTGTGTATGTATGGCAGACTGTGTGTATGTATGGCAGACTCTGTATATGTATGGCAGACTCTGTGTGTGTATGGCAGACTCTGTGTGTGTATGGCAGACTCTGTGTGTGTATGGCAGACTCTGTGTGTGTATGGCAGACTCTGTGTATGTATGGCAGACTCTGTATTTGTATGGCAGACTCTGTGTGTGTATGGCAGACTCTGTGTATGTATG
Organism: Prochilodus magdalenae; assembly: GCA_024036415.1. NCBI lineage: Eukaryota > Metazoa > Chordata > Actinopteri > Characiformes > Prochilodontidae > Prochilodus > Prochilodus magdalenae. The sequence continues at coordinate 148,936 of JAMWET010001323.1, forward strand.
GGAGACTCTGTGTGTGTATGGCAGACTCTGTGTATGTATGGCAGACTCTGTGTGTATGGCAGACTCTGTGTAGGTATGGCAGACTGTGTGTATGTATGGGAGACTCTGTGTGTGTATGGCAGACTCTGTGTATGTATGGCAGACTGTGTGTGTGTATGGCAGACTGTGTGTATGTATGGGAGACTCTGTGTGTGTATGGCAGACTCTGTGTATGTATGGCAGGCTGTGTGTATGTATGGGAGACTCTGTGTGTATATGGCAGACTCTGTGTGTATGGCAGACTCTGTGTAGGTATGGCAGACTGTGTGTGTGTGGCAGACTCTGTGTATGTATGGCAGACTCTGTGTGTGTATGGCAGACTCTGTGTGTGTGGCAGACTCTGTGTATGTATGGCAGACTCTGTGTGTGTGTGGCAGACTCTGTGTGTGTATGGCAGACTCTGTGTATGTATGGCAGACTCTGTATATGTATGGCAGACTCTGTGTGTGTATGGCAGACTCTGTGTGTGTATGGCAGACTCTGTGTGTGTATTACAGACTCTGTGTATGTATGGGAGACTGTGTGTGTATGGGAGACTGTGTGTATGTATGGGAGACTGTGTGTGTATGTCAGACTCTGTGTGTGTATGGCAGACTGTGTGTATGTATGGCAGACTCTGTGTATGTATGGCAGACTCTGTGTATGTATGGGAGACTCTGTGTGTGTATGGCAGACTCTGTGTATGTATGGCAGACTGTGTGTATGTATGGGAGACTCTGTGTGTGTATGGCAGACTCTGTGTATGTATGGCAGACTCTGTGTGTATGGCAGACTCTGTGTAGGTATGGCAGACTGTGTGTGTGTGGCAGACTGTGTATGTATGGCAGACTCTGTGTGTGTATGGCAGACTCTGTGTATGTATGGCAGACTCTGTATATGTATGGCAGACTCTGTATATGTATGGCAAACTCTGTGTGTGTATGGCAGACTCTGTGTGTGTATGGCAGACTCTGTGTGTGTATGGCAGACTGTGTGTATGGCAGACTCTGTGTGTGTATTGCAGACTCTGTGTATGTATGGCAGACTGTATGTATGGCATGTGTAAATTATCCCAATAAACCTAATAGTAAAAAAGAAAGGTCTGGCATCACTGTTCACGCCACCTATGCACTGCTTAAGATTTCAACATTCCCAATACAAACATGCGGAATGGGCTGTTTGACACCCTCATGAATGATGGGATATACCACATCAGCCTTGCTATTGGTCAGGGTAGTACTTGCATAAGCATTACCCAAGACTAAGACCCCCCAGTTTACTGTGTAAGGTGAAAATGTTGGAGTGTATTGGACAATAGACTTGGGAATACTTTGTATGTGTACTGTATACATCTATACTGAACTCCTACAAGAACAAGATTAACCTTTAAAAGAAAACATCGCTGTAAGTTCCCTGCAGCTTACAGTATCTCAGGAACCACTATTTATTTTGTAATTACATGAACACCCATTTTTAGTTAGGTAGCCTGCCTTAACCTCGGCGTTAGAATCATCTGCAGTCATCATATTAGAAACATCAACAACTTATCATTCCCAATATCTAAAATATACCTGTGCCACCACTTGCCACTCAGTTGCTCCATCCTCGCTGGGATGGATGCCATAGTTCCACCTTCTCTGAAGCACATTTAAAACGGGCTCGGCCGACACGTTGAACTTGGAGGACCAGCGCACCTCCAACACACCTGAGGGCAGCTCTTCAAACACCAGCTCCTTCCTGGGCTTCAGAGGAGCACCTGGAGAGCAAAATGCATGATGTTGTGGCAACGCACTGGGTTTCATTGGAACGATACATTTTATTTTAGGTGTTCTCTGTATCGTGTGGCACTGAGTCACACCTCTGTACAGGTTCCTTGGAGGCTGGCAGGTGTGACCACAGCCGTTGGGGCAGCACTTTTTGTGGGCGGAGCATTCTCCATCTTCCTCACAGCCCTCCACGCAGGCAGCTGCGAAGCCAGTAGCTCGCTCTGGAGCTGGACACTCACCCTGCTTCATCACCATAACAGAGCGGAGGAACTCACAGCTCGTGACACACTCGCCATGGCGCTTCGGAAATGCGTGCTGTGGATGCAAATAGGATTTAGTGGAAGAGGTCGTTTAAGGCTTTAACAAGCAGTGCCAGTAGACCTTCTTTAGGCTGTTGTCAAAGCACTAAAAACTACAGTTAAGGAATTAGGCCTGTTCGGAGGTATCACCCTGTACTTTTAGGGGATCAGCATGCCACCTCAATTTGAGGCAGTGTAAAGGCATGGGTATGTATTACTGCCAGTAGTGTTGCCAGCTGGTCTCCTTGTATTTGTTAATGATGTGCTGCCAAAAACAGTGCATTTGGAAACTGACCCGAAGAGAAACCCAAGACCTTTGAGACGAGAAGAATGTTCTGCAATGGCCAGGTCAATCTCCTGGCCCCAATCCAATCGAGCATACATTCCCACTAAAGTAATGCACTAAGAACAAGCAAGAACTGAAGACTGCCGCAGTAAAGGTCTAACAGGGCATCACCGGGGAAGAACCCAGCATCTGATGTCTATGGGTTCCAGGCTTTAGGCAAAGGAAATCTGTGTGCAAAGGATTTTCAACAGAGTATTAGAAATGATAACTGAATTACTTCTGATTCCCTGAGAAGCACTACCCACAAAGTTCACTCAGTTTGGGTGTAAATGCCTACAAAATAAGGCTAAGAGTCTGTACTTTAAGTCTGCATTCATAATCATTTCCCATTAAGTCAGCACAAGTTTGCTACCAATAGCAATATACACTAATTGTTATTGATTGGGGTTGAGGACAGTGCTCTGTGAAGGTCACTGGAATCAGTCCACACCAAACTGGTAATCCATCGTCCAAGCTTTCAGCACAGGGGCACACTCTCGCTGGAACAGGAGAGGGTCATCCAGGAACTGGTACCATAACGTTAATAGCAAATGACAAACACCACCTGAAAATTATACCTCCTCCACCAAACTTTACTGTTGGCACGGTGCACTCCAGTAACTAGTGTTCTCCTGGCATTTACCAAGCCAAGATTTGGCCCTCAGAATGCCAAATAATAAAAGTGAAAATCAACAACACTGTTGTGCACCGCACATAGTAATCTTAGACTTGTATCCAGCTGCTCAGCCACGGAAACCCTTGTGGTAGCTTGGACTTCTGTGTTAAGTGATGCAACAATGAATACTCCGTGGCACCACTGTAAGTTTGTATGGTTCATTGCTTTGTGACTGAGCTGTTGTTGCTCCTGTTTCAGCTGGTACAGTTGTCCGAGGCGGAACGAGCAGGGGAAAAATCAGTCAGTCAATCAGACTGACGGATAATGAAGCTAATTCATCACTCCAGATAACATGTTTCCACTACTCCAGGGTCTAATGGCAGCATTCTTTACTCCACTGCTCTTAACACTTGACATGTCCCATGGCAACCTTGGACTTCCATTTGTTGTTTGGCCAGGGAAACCCAGTTCATGAAACTCCCGATCCACAGTTCTTGTCCCAGAGGCAGTTTGGAACTCTGTAGAGAATATTCATACTTTATGTGCTTCAGCCCTCAGTGGCCCTGCTCTGCAAGTTTACATAGCTTACCAGTTAGTGGATGAGCTTTAACTGATCATAGATACTGATACATAGATACATAGATATTTCACTGTAATTGCAGTTACAGTTGACGGGGCAAATCTAGCAGCTCTTCAGTATGACCCATTCCACTGTCAGTGATTCTTTATACAGATTGCACGGCTTGATTTTATTTGCTTGTTAATAATGGGTGTTGCTGAAATATATATATATATATAAATATGTATATATATGTATATTACATGATATAGTAAGTATTTTATAATATATTATTATATAATTAAATATGCCATCTCCTACAGGTAATTACAACACTATTAGGATGGTTTAAGGTTCTAAGTACCTGGCATACACATAGATGAGAAGACACTATCTAAAAATAAACCAACAGTTCTCACAAATCAAGTAACAGGAAAGGAAAAGAAAATACAGCTTTGCCAGCTTTTTATAATTTCCGATTAGAACTAAAAACAATTTATACCAATCAAAGGATTCACAGGAAATGAGGTCAGATTGAAAACTGTCAAAATACAGGAAGTTAATTTTGGGTTACTGTCAGTAACCCTGTTCCGGCAGTGGGAAACGACTGATGTGGAACATTAAATGATCAGCAGCATTTAGATAACAGGAACCTGGATAGAGCTATTTTAATAAAAGAGCTTTTTATCTCTCTTACTAGGAGCATCCCAGAAATAGTGTGAGGAATATTGTAGCCAGTACCTCGCATAGCTCTCGACAAGGTCCATCCTTTAGTTCCCAGGATTCCTTGCACGGCTCCAGGCACTGTGAACAGACAGGAGAGGTCACATCTAATGTTCATGTTCTGTTGATTTCCTAAGAGAAAATCAGTCAACACAAACCTAATATGCCATCTGCAGACGTTACTGCCCGTTTGATATTTATTCCTATTGGTTTCAGCAAAATTCACCAATTAAACAGTAATTTGGTAGAGGGGTGCAACTTTTGCATATAGCTGTGTGTATTGATTGCTCTTGTGTCTCATTGAGTGCGTACATGCACTTAATAATCTGACACCTGCAGGAAGTAGGACTTTGTTAATAATGTGTTCACCGCATTTACACACACTTGGGTAATAAGAGTTAAACAGTCAGACATCTGCTTTGCAATAAGCCAATAAATTGGTTTTACATAAACGTGAGAAAAACAACTGATTTGTCCTGAAAATATGAACATGCATCATCTAGAAGACAGAAATATTTGAATTTCCTCAACATGTATTTGGGTACACCATCACTCCAAAGGTGTTTTGATGCAATATCACTGTTGCTGCGTTATATGCTGCTGAGAACAGTGAAACAAATCAGAGTCTACATATGCTAAGAAGCTCAATAACTAACTAAAGCTAAAGTCCATCTTTTGTAGATTTTGAAGTCAGATTACTAATCTAATCTTAGAAATCAGAGTACGCTGTAGACATGATATCTTAAATAAGGATCAGATTATTGAGCATAAGTAAGATAAGATAAGATGCCTTTATTGTCATTGCACAGTGTATAAAGAAATTGAGCAGCAATCCAATGGACCTTTACACACAAAATAATTAAACATAGGGCTAAAATATATAAAGTGCAGAATTGAGAGAGAGGCAGAAAGGGGAAAAGAATATATATATATATAATATATCGTCGCTGTCCAAAGAAAAACAAGTATCTCCAAAATGGCAACTTTACAGTAGAGGCCAAAAACCTCACACCACTGTAATGTAAGTCAATGGAACCAGACATCTTTCCAAACACTTTTGGGCCATTTCTCTTGGTCCAGTCATCATGAGATTCTCACTCAGTGTAAACAGCAGCTGGTGTATTCAAATGATGCACAAAAGTAAAAATGGACAAAAGTTGAGATACATGTTTTTTCATTAGACAGCGACGAGATACATATATACATATATATAAGAAATATTTAAATATAATTAATGAAATAATTAAATAAATTAATTTAAAAAACACACCAACACACTAATAAAAAAAAACCACCTGTAATAACAGTGAAGACTTAAACATAACTTTGAATGAATGAGCAGAGCCATACTGTTAAAGGCCCAACAGTAACTATATGTTAATGGTTTATTTTTGTATGTGGCATCACAAAAACAATGAATTTAAAATGGCCTGTATTTTATTGATCACTCTGATTGGGGAGTACAAGCGGCGTTTTGACACTTCCTTTAAAGATGTGAGCTCACACTAGCTCCCATAGAAAACCGTACAGGGTGAGCAGTAATTGGTAAAGAAACTGTTAGTGCTTATGAAAACAGCAGCCCTTTCAAACAGACATAACAGAGTTCTGTTGTTAGGCTTTGGTAAGTGCAGTTTCCCCTGTTTTGTCCTGATATGCCTTTTCTTCTCCACAAAGAAAAGAAAATCCTGTTCATGAGCCTTCAGCGATATCTGGCATTTGCATTTAGCCATGCAAATATACTTTTATTCTTGCCTTAGTAACTTGTCTTGACATTCTGCTTTCTCGTTTCTTTCTCTTTCTCCCTCACTCCCCCTCTCTCTGGCTCTCTTTCTCTCTTCCTTGTCTCCAGTGTCCTCTATCCTGTCTCCCCTAAACTGCACTTCCCCTCCTGCATGAGCGAGCAGGGCCTGGGCGCCTCGGGGGAATTCACATTTCCAATTTCATGCTGTATTAATGAGACACAGCAGTCACTGCACCACAACACCACACTGCAAGGGAGAGCACGAAAAGTATCCATACATCTTTCGCTGATTTGGGACCAGCTCCCAACAGAGCCTGAACGATAGGAACAATCTGTGGCCAGTGCTTATTTAAGACCTTGAATTAAACGGACACTGTAACTGGTGAACTGTCTAAATGACCCAACAAGTCTGAGCTAATACAAATACAGTAGTGTTTCAGGTGGAGCCTCCCAGCTTTAGCTCTTATTACTCAATCCTTTTTAAACTGTTCTCGTCACAGAAGGATCGTCCACATACTAATGGCCGGGTTTGGATGCATTGTACATGTTTGTAAATTTAACCATGATGGAGTTTAACATTCAGATTTACCAGTGGTACTGCTGTAGTAGGAGTTAACCCAGGGTGGAGTGAAGGGGGAACTCCATCACGCTCTTCAAAATGTCTTAATGATTCAAAGGCTGAGATAGAAATACAAGCATACATGCGGTGATTGGAAAACTTGTAGGATCTATGAGTTACAAATATAGCCAAAATGACCAGTGATCCGGTGACCAGCTTGCATGTGCCTTGATCATTGGATTTTAGAATATAGGTTCAAGACAAAACCTTCATAGAACTATCATACAACAATGTCTCAGACATCAGGTAGCAGTTTCAAAACAATTTCAGTGAAAATATATATTTTATTTCATATAACGGGACATTCACACCAAAACACTCAAAATAAGTGTATTATTATTATTATTATTTAAATTATTAATTGTAATTGTGCAATATTTTTTAATTATGAATGGAATTTAAGATATGAAATCTTAGAACATGCAATCTTAGATATGAAATATAACACAAGTGACTAAATAATAGTCTGGTACTCCAATCGAGTATATGTTCCAGACCATTGTACTGAGCTATGGTGCTTTTGGAAGCCCTATTGCTGCATTTAGTTGCTGATTTGAACTTCATTATCATGGCCTCTTTAGATCTAGGAACTGTGGAATTGGTCAATCATTATGTAAACAATATCTGCAAGTGACTCATCAGTGGGATACATTAATCAGCACTGGATCTTCAACATCACCCAATATTAATGGGCCTTAGTTCCACAGTTTTTTGAATTTCCCTCTGGGATCAATAAAGTATCTATCTATCATCAGTTAATTACCGTAAAAGTTATTTCCTCTTACTTATGTAATATAATCTAATACAATGACTTACGTAATCCATCCTTCTATTAATATGTTATCTACTAATACATGTGCTCATACTGAGGTGAATTTTTACTGCAACAGACGCCGGCCTCCTCTTATTTTATTAGGTATTAATTATGTAGAATACCTCAGTACTCTTACCACCCACACTCAGGTCCAAACAATAACAATAACTCAATTTAATCATGAACTAATACACTTCTAATGATCGTTATAAATGGAAATTAGTCACTGGGAAAGTATTACTTTGGTCCTGCAAGTTATTTTTTTAGGACATCCATCAATAAACCACTTGATCCACCAAGGATTTCTCAGCAGGAGGAAGTTTTCTTTGGCTTCTGCTCAAGAGGGTGTTCGCAAAACGTCCATTTATGTGGTGTGTTTGGCTGTGTGCATATGTATGAGCATGGGTCTCTGCATATGCATGTACATGAGCTTAAAGAAATAGTTCAGCAAGACCAATCCATACCCCGTTTCCCCCCTTAAACCTCAGCCAAGTCATGTTTGGTGTCTGAAGATTGCTTCTTTAGTTCTACCCTGTACAGTGTAGCTAACGTGTAAAGGAAGCTTGATCTTGCTTATGTGGTTTCTGACACAAGAACTACTGTTTCAGCACAGCTAAAAACAGAAGAGGTAGCCATCTTGAATTTGGAATTTTTCCAATAAAGGCAAAGGCATAATGATTCAGGCCTGCAGTTTGTACAGTGGTAATCCACGAGCATTTGTTTCTTTACTTGTTAGCTACATTAGCCTTGTAGCTCAAATGCTAAACTAAAGCAGACAGCTTGACACACCAAACATGACTTGGTTGATCAGCTATATTTGAATATATATTAAAAATTCAGAATTGAGAATGCTATTTTACTCTACATTTGTAATAAATGTGTCATTAAAATTAAAGTACATTTTTATTTCTCCTGTAAAGTTACCTATTTGGAAATACAAGGCGTTTTTCAAACATCAACGATATACAGTATAAAGTATATACAGTAAAGGTAAGGAAAGGTAATCTTTCACAACAACATATCACTGCTGAAGGAGTTGTGTAGTGCTTGGTGTAGCTCAGCGAATAACACCACTACCCACCAGGGAGCTACCACCACATGTGGGAGACGGTGGTTTGAATCCCGGTCTGGGTGACTATGCTGTGCTATACTAATAAGAGTCCTTGGGTAAGACTCCTAACAGTACATTGGCCCACCTGTAATATGATTAACCTTGTAAGTCGCTCTGGATAAGAGCATCAGCCAAATGTACAGATCAAAACCTTGAATCTCCAAAATTATACCTTTACAGGAGATGATAAAATAACTGGACCATTTTTTTGGTCCATTTTACATGAATGTACACACAAGGTAAAAGGCAGTGGACATTTTCAAAATATGTAAAAAACTGAAAATGACCAATAAAAAATGTAGACTTTTGTTCCAGCAGCAGGGATATATGCATGTTTCAGATAAATAACAGAAACAGCGTTTCTAGCTGTTCCTTCACGTTCCTGACACTTCACCTTGAAATATAATCAATATAAAACTTATTAATGTGACAATCCATTTATATCTCAAGCACGAAACTTGTCTTCAATCATATGAGAAATGTACATTTTATGTGTACCACAACATTCACCCAACCCTGTCACCTCAACACATTTGACCCTACGAACACAGATATTCAACCTTAAGATCAAGTAAGGAAGGAAAGTATATGTATATGTAAAATGTAAATATATATGTAAAAGTATGTATACTTTTATTAATATTCTAATATCGTCTGACAAGGTCACTTTAATTCTGGACAGAAAGTAACATATTCATTTAACAATGCGTTGTACGTAAATTGGTTTAAAGCATGTATGCTAGTTAACCATATTTCAGTATTTATACATTCTACATTATGTATATATACTTAATATATATACCTAATTAGTTGACATTAGTAGGAAGGAACAACTACAACAGCAATATCTTCCCTCCATGAAGCAAGCTGGAGTTTAATTACCCATCCCATCAATAAAGGCCTTAGGCCAGGACTGCTAACACAGTAGCATGGTCAAATTAGAAGTTGAGGCTGGATGACAGCTTCTGTTAAATGTGGAAATGCATCCCTGTTCCTTTTACCCTGTTACTTATGTAATGTAAAAAAAACCTAGTGAAAAAAAATATCATTCCAGATGGTTGATAAATAGAGGCATGTATTTCAGTGCTGACAATGTTGAAATCAATATTAAAGATCAATTTTACACAGTTACGGCATTTAGCTGACGCTCTTATCCAGAGCAACTTAAGGCAATCCAATCAAAGAATCATCTAAATAACCCCATAAGGATCTTCTGTACTTATTTCTTAACACTGTACTAAAGTAAAGTACAGTTCTTTCCCACTTACAACAACATGGTAACAATATAGTAAATATAAAAAACTGAATGTCAAAAGGACAAAACTGTTGGCATTTAGTATTTTGCCAAACTATTCCTTTAAGTGCGGGTATGTATTCCAGAGCTAACTTCCTGAACTAGAACAAGAATCGCAAAAGCCATTTATCTCAGAGGGCAGTGATAAAAGCTCACACCTTTTAAAGAGCATGGGAGCCGTGTTTCTCTCGGGTGGCAGAGCTGTTGGAAAGTATGAATAATAGCACGGAGGCACGGGGGCACTGTGAGCGAGTGAGAGGAGCCCATTTTATGGAGCTCACTGCAGCCAGGTCCCAGCTGAAAACGCCCAGGGCCTGATTGCTCTAACCATTCTAAACACCCTGGCACTCCCTGCCACTACGGCACCCTGCCTACAACTCTCACATACATCGACCTCATAAATATAGGAACGCTCTCTTAAGGCACAGGGGATGTGTAACGGATAGCAAGGTGTTTTTTAATGCAGAATGTTTACATGGCATTCACTCCTGACTGCATACGCTTGTTTTTAATTCTGTGTGTCAAAAACTGGCACCTGAAACAAAAGGAGAAATCACAAACAGCCAAATTACAAAGACTGACTGAAAAATAATGCATTTATTGCTTCAGATGACTCAGCATTCTCTGCTGCTGATGATGTTGGATTTTGTGGTACACGGTTTCATAACTTTAATAAGTTTAATTTAAATAAGCTTTTCATTTATTTGTTGCATGTTTAATATTAAGGGATAAAGAGAGATTGGAAAATCGCCTTGTACAAAATTGCTTTATTTTTGGTATATATATATACACATCAATGTGGACCTCAAGGAAAAACTAACAAAAAGCAGTTGGTGTAATTTAAAAAAAGAAAGAGAGCAAAGAACAAAGTCCCATAAAAGGTTGTTCTGTGATGTACATCCTTTTAACATAGAACAGCAATACTCAGGAAACATGGGTTTATTAACGTTATAATTGCCAATTAAATATCATCAGATGCCATGGCACTTGGAAAATATCAAAAATGGCGCAACTGGAAAATAATTCCATATTGAACTGTAGCCCAGCGCTATGGAGGACCCTCTTAGTGTACTAGTATAAACTTTAGCAAATTACAAATACAGTATAAAGTATATACAGTAAAGGTAAAGGGCATTTTCAACAAAGGTAATCGTTCACAACAACATATCACTGCTGAAGGAGTTGTGTAGTGGTTGGTGTGACTCAGCGGATAACACCACTACCCACCAGGGTGCTACCACCACATGTGGATGACGGTGGTTTGAATCCCGATCTGGGTTACTGTGCTGTGCTATACTAATAAGAGTCCTTGGGCAAGACTCCTAACACTACATTGGCCCACCTGTAATATGATTAACCTTGTAAGTCACTCTGGATACGAGCGTCAGCTAAATGTATAGATCAAAACTTTGAATCTCCAAAAACTAACAAAAGCAGTTGGTGTAATTTAAAAAAGGAAAGAACAAATGTACATCCTTTTAACATAGAACAGCAATACTCAGGAAACATGGGTTCATTAATGTTATGAATGCCAATTAAATATCATCAGATGCCATGGCACTTGGAAAATATCAAAAATGGCGCAACTGGAAAAGAATTCCATATTGAACTGTAGCCCAGCGCTATGGAGGACCCTCTTAGTGTACTAGTATAAACTTTAGCAAATTACAAATCATGCCTCAACGGATCGATGATTCTTCACTGCAGGGCACTGCAGATGTTCTCACTTTGGAAATCATAGACTTTCTAGCGTCGCCCTCCCCTGCAACCGCAAACGCACTAAATTTATTACCGCGAGTGTACTGTGTAATCTGTCCTATCAAATTCAGCGCATGTACTGCATGGTAGAATTTATCCTCTTCCACCCAAGCTGCACAGAGGCCCATTCTCCAGGCTTTCAAACACTATTCATAAACCTCTCATATTGCAAACAATTGCTTGCTTCACTGCACCTCGCATTCAGGACCACGATCTAATCTATCAAACCCTGAACAGTGCTCGGCTAACTCAATGGCTCTCCCCACTTGTACCGAACAGCCTTGTGTGATGCATTGCACATTCGGAGGAGGGGGAAGAAAAAAGTCCCGACCACAAAACTTCACTATTAATCACTCATACCGGTCCAAGCCTTTGCCCCTGAAGGGTTGAAAACCACTGAACCAAAAAACACAACAGCGCAGTGATCACCTTTCTAAAAACCACCTATCAACTCGTGCCAAAGCTGGTCTCTCCGCTTTCATACGAGGCCTTGCTAATCCATCCGAAAGCTCCTGAAAGCCCGGTGTCGTTATTATACCCCAGCGCCGGTTAGTTTTCCGCCCCATTTCAGACGCAAATCAAGCATTCCTTTCCACCCTGCAAAATAAAGGTTATTTAAGAGTGGTGGACAGGGAGTAGGTTTTGGGAAAGAGGTTGCCTTGGGCTAGCTCCAGCTAGGCCCATAAGAATCACTTGCTTTGTATTTACTGCAGGATTGACTGCAGTTTTCCCAGTCCTGGCCCTGGAGTGTCTCTACACAGCATGGGTTAGTGTTTTCTCTTATCTAGCATGGCTGATTTCATGTATCAGCTCATTCGCTGGTAACACCATGTTGTTTTCCATTCGCAGGGGTTCGTTTATAAAGCAGTTCAGGTTCATTTTACATGACCATCTTTAGCAGTCATTTTTAGGTGACCACAGTCTCTTCACACCTTTGACAGGCGGTTTTGGTGCAGTACCTTGAGCAGTCTGAGCTAAAACTCCTTAAGGCTTCATGAGGAGTGGGTGGGGCTAAACGGCTTTAGGCTACATAGACATACATATACATTCATTTCTAACAGGCTGCGGCTTGTACATTATGGGAAATACCAAATGCAAAACATAGAAATAAACAAACAGCTGATCAAGTCATATTTCCTGGCAGGAAAGTCAGGATTCTAGATTACTGGCTCCCAACACAGTTCTCAGGGCCTCCATAGACAGTTACATTTTTGCTCCAATCCAGCTTACAGCTTTGGGATCATGGAAAAATGTGGACTGTCTTGGGGGGACTGGCTAGGGAACCACTGTTCTAGTTGATTTAGATGTGACCTAACACCACCTTTCACCCTTTCCATCCATTAATAACAATAAACCTGACAGTGAATGTGGAAAATACGAATATGATTTGCTTTTGTGTGATTATTAATTGAGAAAATACGCTGATTTGCCAGTATTTCTGTGCTTCATTTTTCTGTGTGGTGGGAAAATCCCATCACCAAGAAGCACCCAACCGGATTTATTAGTTAACCATACAAACTGTTAAGGAGCATCGAAATGTAGCAGTACTTACTATGTATCTATGTCATATGTATTGGTGAGCAAATGGTACAATATGCACAAACTACATCAAAGTGAGGAAAATTCAGTTTTCCACGATTTAGTGTCTTGAAATACAATACAAACCAATGAACCTTGGCCAGAGAAGCACTGAACTATTCAAACTGGGTGTATCCCCAGAACTGGAACTTTATAGGCGGTTTACAAAAATGACAACTTTGACGTACATTAATAGTTCATGAATTTTAAATCAACTCTATTCATCCGTTTATTATGAAATGTTCACACAATGAAAAAGCCAGGACTTCCGGATATGACCATGACATCTTAATTTCAGAACAAAACCTCTTTAGAAGGCCCAATGAAAGCATCTCAGGCCCAGGGCAGCTGCTTCAGTGGAGTGTGTCCAAGTGTATAAGCCTTCATCCTCAAGAGTTGTTGAATGAACCAAACCGCTACAGCGCTGACCGTGCATAATGCTCAACTTTGGGCGCGAGGCAGAGCATTCACTCCAGTGTTTGATAGTATGCCCAGCTAATGCCACAAGGAGAAAGAGAGACAGAAAGAAGGGAGATCCAGCCTTTGTCTGCGGTTCGTGTTTGAACAAACTGCACTTGCTTTAAGAGCCTTCCAGGCCTACTGTAGTATTAGCATTGAGAAGCTCTGCTTTCCCAAGCCTCGCTAATTCACTTAGAGTGTCCGTAATTGAAACTGCGGGCGTGCTAATCGCAATAGCTTACACTCATGCCTTTGTTCTTGCGACTATAAAGACATTGCTTGGTGTCGCCTCGTTGCCAATACTTCAAACTATAATTAAAGTGGCCAAGAGCTTTGTCATGGTATACTAATTATTTCCTTGACATTTAAATACGGAGCGCTAAAAGGTTACTGTCGCAGACATATAATGATGTTCAAGAGCAGATCAACCACAAGCTAGAGGGCTTTTCTTGTACTGTTAATGATTCTACAGTGCCTCTAAATTGGCGAATCTCTGGACGCATGGCCTGCATGCTAATCCCGTTGGAGTCTTCTTCAACCAAGTGCTCGCTGAGCAGACCTATTATGAATGGCTTGTGTGACAATGAGAGGGCATCAGGGTTAACAGTCAATTTGAATGGAGTCAATTGCCCATTTCTGGGAATAAAGCTTGAAGCTCAGCAGACAAAACAGTTAAGGAACATCTGAAGGAGTTTGGCTTTGGCCATCCTGAAGTAACAATTTTGGGCATAAGGATTCCTTGTAAAACCCCAGGGGGCGACTAGCAGTATTAGTGATTTGCCTACGCGCACACGAAATTCCAAACAGTCGTCAAAAGACATTACAGTAAACAATGTCATGAGAACAAAGGCTGCCTCCTGCCTTGTGTGAGCATGCAATGGCTGCCGATGTTGCCAAGCTGTAGTCTTTAATCAAGCCTTCAGACATGGACGCTTTGTTGTGGGATTGTGCCCAAATCTGGATGACTGACATCCAGAGGCCTAGCACACCTGAATGTAGCAAATGAGCCACAGGCTGATCTGTAATTTCAGTACAAACCACTTGCGTTACACGAGGAAGCTAACCTTAACCACAAAGCTTCCAGACAGAGGCTCATAAATAAGTCTAGCCCAAATCACGTGAATCAGCCTGGGTCGCTTTCCGCTCACTCACTAATTACTCCCTAACTGCACTTACTAAGAGCAAAACGGCACCTAATTAGCAACATAGAGCTTTTAATTGTGTAATTCAGGAAGCTTCTTAAGGTAGTAATGCAATTAAACGGAGTCAAATAGCTTCGGCCCAGCCTACCGAGAAAAATCTAACAGGGTTACTACTGACAGCATGGCTCCTAAAAGCTGATTGGTCTGTAGCTAGCGGATCTCTAAACCAATAAGAGCCTGGTACAATGAATAGGGAGCGTGCTAAGGGGATTGGCCTTGTTCAAAGCAAAACAGGGAGGGGGTCTGGTCTCCAGAGAATGCACTGCAAATCTGTGGAACAGTTGGCCAAATGTTTTCATGGATGGAGTGAGAGAGGTCGAAACCCCGGCTGTTCCTGTGAGCCAACCCTGAGGGCGATATAGAAACACGTGCTGCACCGTTCCCTGCCATATGCAGACATACATCAACACAGAGAAGCCTGGAAAGCCCTCACTGGCTGTGCAGGAGCAAACAGTCTGTTTAGGCAGTTAACCAAGACAGGCACAATGCTGTATATGAGTAGGAGCTTTCCAGAACAGAGGAGAAGCTGATAGCCTAAGCCAAACGTTCCTAGCTCTGATGTGAACTGAGGAATGTATATTCATTAATTGTATGCGCTGATGCTAATTTTAGCCTAACGATATGTAAACGTATGCAGGGAAGGAGAGACGAGGGAAGAACTAACCTCGTCTGGCACAGTACATCAGAGGAAGAGAGAGAGAGAGAGAGAGACAAGCAGAGAAACAAAGTAAGAAAGAAAGACAGGGAGAGAGAGCAAATGACAGAGAGTCAGTGGGTGAGTGGGAGAGAGATAGTTAAAGTTAAAGAGAGAGAGATGGATAGAGGGAGGGGGAGAGAGAGACAGTGAGGTATAATGAAGAGTGTGGAAGAATCCGTGCTGGCACCATGCCAGCTGTATACCTCTCTCTGCTATGGCCACGATACTGTTATTTAATTACAGGCCTGCTGCAGAATGTTAATCTCCTCATTACTAAAAGTGGGTTGAGCTCTTTGCTGAAATTAGCATTTTGCCTCGCAGTTAAAAAAGCGCGGACCTGCACAATGTGCATCAGACCACACAGCAGCCTTTCAACTTCATTTGTTTCAGTCTCATTATATTTGTGACCAGGAGCTGAGCCACTATATCACAAACTCATTTCTGTATGAAACCCACCGCGCGCAGGAATAATGGTCCCAAAGCAGGAACTGACACAGCCATCTCAGCGTGATGTATGATGTTATTATCGGAGGCATGTGAGCATACCAATGTTTTAAAATGACGGATCTTCACCGGCTTTATGTCAAACGGCGACATAATGACATGTAATTTTGACAGAAATTACCTTTGCGCATTGCTTATGGCCTTGGCACCAGCCTAGGGATCCATTACTCTGTAGAGACAGAGAGAGAAAGAGAGAAATCAGAATCATGTCGCAACCTGTTTTAATGAATAGACTAAACATTCTTCCTTCTGATGTGAAACAAAACACAAATTATAGACAACAGGAAATTAAACCACACATATTTTTATGTATTTATAAAATACAACATATTATTCAGGGATGTCATTAGAGCCAACGTGTAGTAACTGAATCAACTCTATGCTACACTCAGGTATAGCTGCACCCGGAAGGAAGTGTGGGATTGCAAAGCTATTGGGAAGGAAGATAAAGGTTACCATAAACAATAAGTGATGATTAATGTAGACTGATGTGGGCAATATTTACTCAACTACACATACAGAAGTAGTGTCTCACAGCATGGTGTCGGGCCGCCATGTTTGCTAACACCAGATGTGATGGCATATTGTAGAGGCTCCTAATGGTGTCCCGTGATAATCCAACTCACACAGTTCCTACAGATTTTGTGGTAGGGGTGGAGGTGGAGTGACACCCTGCCAAACCCAGGCCAACCCTTCATCTTGTGGCTGATCATGGTGCCTTCACACACCAGTTCATTGGTCGTCACCACCAAGACAAAAGACCCATCACTGAAGATAACCCGCTGCCATTCTGAGGGACTCCATGGCAGTCTGGCACGACACCAATGCAGTCTTGGCGAAGGTTGGTGTTATGTTAAGGGTGGTTGTCGCAACAGTCTGTGTACATGTAGTCCTGCATTGTGCAGCCGTCTGCCAATGGTGCTGGCAGTAACAAGATGACGGGCATCACTGCTTGCTGAATATCCTCAATCACATGCATAGTCGAGCATGAAAGCTGAATTTTTTGCATGTCTCACAATGTCAAACCTACCCACTGAGTTTCATCCCTGTCAGTTAATTCCTTCTCAATGCAACTATACTTTTGACGACAAGTGTAGATAAATGTAGAAAGGAAGACAAATTAATGTAAAGGGCCACTAGGACCAAGCAGGACAGCTTCGATGCTCCTTTGCCTAGATTCTACACATGTTTTGAAATGTACTGTAGGAAGCGAACATTACTCTTCCAAATGATATTCCCATAATTCGTCATTTGATGATGCTGGTGGACAACACTATCTAACACACATCTAAACTCCCCCATAGGTGGGTTAAGGTCTGGTGGTTGGTGTAGCTCAGTGGATAACACCACTGCCTGCCAAGTAGCCACCACCACATGTGGGAGACTGGGGTTCGAATCCCGGGTTGAGTGACTATGCTATACCAATATGAGTCTGTGGGCAAGACTCCTAACACTACATTGGCCTCCCTGTAATGTGATTAACCTTGTAAGTCGCTCTGGATAAGAGCGTCAGCTAAATACTGTAAATGTAAATGGTGACTATAAAGGCCAGAGTCTATGATTTTCATCATTTTCATACTGACTAAACTCTCAGTCACACCTTGTGCCCTGTAGATGGGGGCAGAGACCACTCCAGTCAGAAAAGCCATGTTTCATCATAGGATATAGGTGATCAGTCAGAGCAATTTTGTATTGATTTGCAGTGACCCCTTCCTGTGGTTCTTAACCCTGACCCTTGACCCCCTGCCCTGCCCTGCACGTTATTGTGTTTTCCTGCTAAAACACACCCACTTCAATTCAGAAATGGTTCGTTGGTGAATTATTTGGAATAGGTGCGGTGGGACCAGGACCAACACTAAAATAGGCAGGGCCAGGGTTGGAACCACTGCTCTAACCTATGCCAGTAGAGTCAAGCTTGCACCATATAATGAACCAGCCTAATAATGAACTATATAATATAATATTATATATTATAACTATAATATTTTATAACTATAATATTTTAAAAATCTTTCTTTTCTTTTTTCGATCCAGATCAGCTAGGCAAGCTCAGCATTTCTATACAGGAAACAAAGCACTGTAGGATGTTAATTTCTTAATTGTTTCATTAAGCAGCAGTGCCATATTTTTTTTTAAATACTACCTAAAGCTGTGAATGTGATTTTTATCATTATTTTTTATTTTTTATTAATTTCCCATATCGTGTTGCACTACATCCAGGCTAGAACCAGGCTAATTTATATAATTATATAATTATAAATACATATAGCTATACTGCCCAGCCCTACTATTGCACACACACACAAAATAGACACAACATACCTTTACAGGACAGGGCCAGGTGACTGGCACTGGCCTAACCCTGACCCTAACCCTGAATTTAACTTCATCCTCATTCCCGGCTTTAAAACAAAGTTCTATAACACAGCAGTCTTGGTAAACATTAAAATATTGAGCATCTGTTTAGGTCTACTAGCATAGATACCTCAGCAGGCCTGTCTCTATTATTAGTAATTGCCTGATCACATTTATTTTACACATTAGTTAACTCTCACAATGCTAGTCACACTGTGGCAGTTAGGTTGAGGCAAATGTATGTAACTAAAAGAAAGTCTTGGAAAAGTCATGGCTCTTACAAAACCACCAACTTCTGACTGGTGGTATACCACCTCGTAAAAGCTTGAGCTTTGCTACTAAGACAGCTAAGAAATGAGCTAATCAGCCAACAGTAGATGCATACAATACCCAAAACACATTCAAATTATTGATCACAGTTACTTACTTGTCCATAAACCATCAGCTAAAATCGCATAGGCCTATGTGCAGGTTGAGTCAGGAGTCGACACTGTAAACCTCTCCCTAGTTTTTGCAATCACAAAAGTCTGTTTGCACAGCAAATCTCGGAATGTTCTTTAGCATGTTGGGAACTGTCATGGAGTTTTGCTCCTTTGCCAAATGCGAGCTGTTCTTCAAGGGCATTTCTACAATGCAGAGTTCAGTACAGCACAGGCAGCTTCTGGCTAGTCACGCAAAGCTGAGGACAATAGGGTTCCGCTAGCTCAGAAACAAAAACATAATCCTCCAGTTCTTATGGAGAACTTCCCACATGCTTTAGTCTGATTGCCTTACATGATATACCATGACATAGTTGTTCTGCAAGCATGTTGAACCTGAGCAGCCGTTGCTGACATAAGTCAAACAAATCTATTGTGACTAGCGAAGCGGGATCAGTAGACTGCGCCTCAGGCAGAAGCACAACGCAGCTTATGTGAAAGTGAATGTGTGCTCTTACAAATGCCGACCAACTCTTTTCCATTATACGTGAATTTTAACAGAAGAAGCTGCTGAATAACTCTCAGGTGCCGCATTTGTTCTTGTCAAGACTCTTGAGGGGCTTTTTAGAGCTCTCCCTGGCTTCTTTTCTATTTACCAGATCCATAAACCGTGATGAATGGAGCACGATAAACTGTTACTTGCTGTCAAATAATCAATCAATAGTCCATTTTGGCACAAAGAAACCATGAGGAGGTGTCTGGAAAGCCATTAAACTGGCTAACCATAGGCCAAAAATGGACCACCTCAAAGCCAGGCTAATTTCCCTCAATCGTTGACCAGGAATGCCCTCGGGACCTTCGCGACATGAGATGTTTCATTCAACCGAAGCAGCTCAAATAAACCCATGACCCTAATTTCCATCTCATATCTGAAGAAGGAGATAATTGACAAAATGGCTCTTCTCCCAACTGGACGAGTGGGTGCTAGAGATATGGATGCCAACACAATGCTCAGCACATATCAAAGCCATTCATTCTGAGTGAGCCAAATGCTTAGATGACAAATGCTGCTTTCTAAAACGCAGGCAAACAACACTGCCTGCTGTTTGAACAGGACTGCGCTGCAGTGTTCTGAACAGTGGCGTTGTCAGCACAGCCACAATAAAGAGCTTCCAGCCTTGTGTCGCTTCTCGATAACATCTCCCAGGTCACGGGCAGCTTGCGGAGCTGAAGAGAGACGTTTGGGCCCTAACGGAGATGGATGCGCTCAGTTTCCACAGACTATGTTTTGATGTCTGGCTCAGATAGAAGGATGAGTGTCATGCGGTTCAAGGCAGACCTTTTGAGGGGACGTTTGTCATTGGACAAATGTCCTTTGAGGTCATTGCGTTCGACCCTGAGAAGAAATTTTAATTAAGAAGGAGTTCGATTTGTTTTCCTAAAGCGCATGTAATGGGGTGCGTAGCCCAGGACAGCCTTTTGCTGGACTTCATAACCCACGGATTGGCTGACAAGACTTGAATTATTGTTGCTTTGGTTTAGGTTTCGTATATATTTTCGCAGACAGAATGGAAACTACACCCAAAATAATGAAGCAGCCATGTTCAATGAGACGGTCCTCATGTTACATACATTATGTCCGTCTGTCCATATTGAGTCACAATGGCCTAAAGTTGCACAGAAACTCTGTGTCCTCGAAAACAAACATAACTAAAATAGGTCTGGCTGATCATTACAGGCTTAGATGTCTGTCAAATGGAAACCACATAAATCAAGATAATGATTCCCAAAAAGGGAGGTGCATGGATGGAATCACAGTAACAAGCAAGCATCCATGAGTACAGATCTAAGCAGGCGTACACGAGGACAACACAAACAGTTTTAGTGTATAGCCGTATGCAAGCGTTTAAATGTCCTTGGACAAACGAAAATCACATTTTGTTGATTTTGTAAGATGAAATACGTGAAAGCATCCTACATAGGAAACTAGTTTCACATTTTTATGAAAATATTATAGCACATATAGTATTATTAGGAAATCAACAAAATATGTGATCTGAGAAGGGAAGCCTACTGTGCCTTCTATGGCATCTGGACATTCCATCTCAATGTGGGCAATACCACAATGTGAAATATTATTAGGAAATTTACATCACATTGTTTCATTATGCTCTTCTGAGAACTTCATGAGCACTCATTAACACACTCCTGAAAACACTGACACATGATTTTTCATTAAAAGGAGAGCTTACTGTTTCCTGTTTGATTTGATTTACTCAGTGGGGAGCCCTCAGGGCCTTGTAGACCTTCAGAGAAGATCTAATGGGTTACAGTCGTGAAATGTCCAGAGGAAAACTGGAACAGGAATTGGTTTTTCTCTGTGACAGGTAGATAGATATAGCTAAGCAAGCTCTCCTATTGGTTAACTTCAAGAGTTGAAGAGAATTCCTAATGTATTTTATTGACGCCACTGAGTGTTTCTCAGCCCTCTCTCCTGGAGGCAGACTGCCCTGCAGATTTTAGTGTTTTTCCTGCTTGCAATGCACCTGATTCAACGTACCAGCCCATTAATAAGCCCGGTCAGCATTGCATGGGTATGTTAAAGCAAGGAATGGTGGTTGGTGTAGCTCAGCGGATAACACCACCGCCCGCCAGAGAGTCACCACCACATGTGGGAGACTGGGGTTCGAATCCCAGTCTGGGTGACTATGCTGTGCTACACCAATAAGAGTTCTTGGGCAAGACTCCTAACACTACATTGGCCCACCTGTAACATGATTAACCTTGTAAGTCGCTCTGGATAAGAGCGTCAGCTAAATGCCGTAAATGTAAGGAATCCACTAAAATGTCCAGGGCAGGGGGCCTCCAGGACCAATGTTGGGAAACACCAGCTTAAGTATCCACATGGCAAAGCAACAAAAATCAACCAATCACATTTGATTTTCCAATAGGTGGGACCAATGTCAAGAGAATAAACAACTTTTAAATGTCCTATGTCTTTTAAAAGCTTCACATGGCAGTGTTTAATATAGACCAGCACCATGAGTTTCACTTAGTGCAGCTTTTCCCAAACTATGGTAAATGTACTCCTAGTGGTACACTGACTGGCCATTGGAGCATGTCACAAAACTCTAATACTAAACTTTCATTTACTTAACCAGCCGTTGAGGCTGGCTCTGCCAGTTTGCCAATTTACTCTTTCATCATAAAAGGTCGTTTTGGTGAAGAGCCCCTTCTGAGCCCTGCACATTCAGGACAAATTAATAACAGTAGAGTTCATTCCGTTTATCGTGCGCCGCTGTGTGCGTGAATGAACCACAGATGAGGTTTAGATTGTGATTTTAGTGAGCTATTTGTTTGGAGCTGCTGTGATCAGTGCTCAGCCATTAGCACTTTGTTTGCGTGGTGAATTCGGAGCAGAGGGCGTTGCTGTGATATACACAATCTGTGGTTTGGGTTAGTGAACACTTTCCTGTTTGCTGTTCATTTTACAGCCACAAACTCTCTCACGCACACTCACCAGGCTCTTTACTAGGAACGCCGGTTCCTGGCACTCCTTGGGGCTGCTAACACCAATCAGTCATCACTTGAATGCCACAGTCTGATTGAGTATTGTTGTTGGCCATGTGGATCCCTTCATGGTTACAAGTTACCGTCTTCTAATGTCTACTCCCAGCATGATAATGCACCAAGTCACATGGCAAAAGTCGTTTAAAACTGGTTTCAAGAATGCAATGATGATGATGAGTTCAGGGTTCTTCAGTGGCCTTCCCAGTCATCATATTGAATCCAGCAGAACACCGCTGGGATGTGGTAGAACAGAGGCTTCAAGGCATTAAAGCACGGTTGAAAAAACACTGCATGATGCAATCACCTTAACATGCACAAGAATCTCAAAGGAACGTTCCCAGCGTTATGGAGCCCTATTATTCTAGTTCTAATAATCAAACATTAAGTCAAATTTATTTAATTCATAATTGTTTGATAGTATTTCTGGCACTCTGGAGCTTTTTTCCTCTGAAAAGCTGAATATCATGGGTATTGCTGGTTTGCTCATCTGTCTGTTTCAGGTTCTAGTCACTTATATGTAATGCAGTAATCAGGATCCCAGATACCATTTGCATTAGTAATGAAGTGCATCATGCCAAAATATGTTTTCATGACTTGAACAGGCTTAAAAATCTCTAATGGATCCTAAGATGGTGTCGGACTCAATGATATTTAAGCATATCTATTCCCGAACTAGTTAAACAGCTTGCTGACCACTCTGTACATTGCAATGATCGTTCTGGCTCCGTTTCCAGATGTGGACATAAACATGTCTGAGCTGAACACTCTCTGCTACACAGTATTAAAGTCCCTATGACTATATTTATATTTGTTTACTGAACCGGGACAGCTGTAAACAGTTTACACATGTTTTTTTTTATCTGCATTTTATTTTATAGTGTGTATAATATATATATATATATAATGTGTATCTACCAGTTCTGCCACATTTGGGGCAGTCATGAGCTGGAGGTTAGGGATATAGGGTCAGCGGTTCGATTCCTTGAACCGACAGGACATGACTAAAGTGCCCTTAGCCATAGCACCTAGTCCTCAACTCCTCCCTAGGTGCCATGGATAGGGCTGCCCACTGTGTTGGTCATACTGCCCTAGTGTGTATTTCACTTCACGGGTGGGTTAAAAGCAGTAGGCAAATTTTTCTGTGTGCGAGCACAATTGGCATATGGTGCTAAACTCTAATTGTAATACTAATTAAAATATTTTAGAGTTGTGCCGACTAAGTGCGAGGAAAGCTCATGAGTTCTGCTCCAAAAGTTTTTTAAGCACAGGCAAAAAAAGATGCTGCCTCACAGCCAAAAACCCTGGGGGAGGTCTCCATTAGCCATACACTCCCAACCCCTGGTGGCCTACACACTCAACACAAAACAACCCAATCCCAACATAGCAAAACACAACACATTCATACCTCTACCTCTATATAAAACATCTATAACTCAAACTAGATTGTCCTTTTTAATGAAGGCCTGTGCCTCCCATGAGCCTTTCTGAAAGGCCTGCCATTGGAACTGCCATGCCTGGGAGGTAATGAGTTTCATGGACCATTGAAAAAGATTTCACCGTGCGTGTTTAAGGTGGTAGTAACTTTAGGTTCCTGCAGATGGTGTTGCACGAGGATGCTCGGGCTATAAATACACACCTGCGGGTGTGTGCGATGGGATTCAAAGCTTGAAAAGAAGTTGTACAGTGCTGTGAATGTCTAATTCGATGTGAGGTTGGTGGGTCATAAAGCAGATGTTACTGATAGACAAAAATGAGTGATTGTATTTGGGCATGCCAAAAGCCGTAGTGTGAAGAAAGTAGCTGCAGGTGTATGGAAGCGTACGATCATACAGGTCAACCAGCAGCTGCTAAAATCCCAGTCTGCAGGAAATTCCTTTTAGCATTGTGCCAGGAAAGGCTTCTACCAAATCTGTCCTGACTGTGCAGTTCTTTGATGCAGGAGCGGCTGAACATGGATGTGGCCTACATCCAGAAACTACGTCCAGTACATGCCAAATCCAATCACATCTGTTCTTCGTCCTTGTGGAGGCATTATACGCTATTAGGTACATTTCAGTCACAGGTGACTCATTTTATGTCCGGTGAGCCACAACAAACTGACTAAGTGAATGTATGGAGCTATATGCTATAAGCTATAAATCAAGGATATTAATATGGAGTTGACTTTTTGTACAGCCTCTAGTCGTCTGAGAAAGCTTCACACCAGATGTTGGAGCACTGCTATGAGGATCTGACTGTATCAGCCACCAAACCATAAGGGAGCTCGGATAGTGATGTTGGCTGATTAGTTCTGGATCACTCCAACTCATCTCGGAGGTATTAGATGGCGCTCAATCTCTGAGAGAACACAGTTCCACTGCTCCACAGCCCTACTCCTCTAGCTGACCCTTGGCAATGGGCGTGTTGACCTTAGGCTCATGTGTGGCTGTTCCCAGCCCATACCCGATTGCCAATACTTTTTCTGTGGAGATTACACAAGCTGTGTGCGTGCAGGGTCAGTCCCGGGTGGTCCTCAGAGCAGATTAATCCACTCATCAGACATATAGTGTGTTCACTACTATATAGCGAGCACGTTATCCACTTTATCATGACGGCAAAAAGTCATTTAGGACAGGCAGCATTTCAATTCTAACACTAGTTATGCTGGAAGATGGTAGGAAGCTGAACAGCTGTCTCGCATCGTTTTATGGCATGTAGCTGATGCAAGGCTGGCTACTTTAAATGATTCCACCTCATGCATGGAAAGCCGCGGCTACATTACATGCTCCAATTTCAGCAGTTTTTATGAGGTTGTGCATATAAGACAGCAGCTCATTTAATGACTTGGCTTTGTGGGATTACACACAACATTAGTAACTTTAATGGCTACTTTAAATGCTTTCCCCTTGCATATAAACGCATTTACCTGACAGGTTACTTTAAATGGGTTTCATGCCTCAAAGCGCATGTGATCCTACAGTTAGCTGTGCCGGTTGCTGTGCGTGGTTGCAGCCCATGCATATAACGTAGCAGTTAAAGCACTTGTTAATGGTTTATCCAAGTACATGAGGCTAGTTACCAGCCCTGTAGCCTATTCAGGAGCGGGACTAGTTTAAATAGTTCCATTAAATGGTTTTACTCCGTGGTAAGGCTGGTCGATATGTTGACTTTAGAGACATGCTGTTATAATGAGAAGCAGTGGCTTTGTGTTTATATAGGTTATATTTAGTCCATGATATCCATGACTATAAAATTGTGGCGTTTCAGTCGCAAAGCAGAATTTATTATAATGTAAACTACTGTAAGCTAACTGATGTAAAGGACACCTTATAGTTCTATGGAGATGCAGGATGACAATATTTGATCATTATGGGGATAAATTGTGTGTGATATCGTCTGTAGTTCACCAAGACCTCACAAACTACATGTTTCGTTACAAGGATTGCATTGTTAGGCCCCTTTAATTAGATTTAATGCAGTTCAATTTGTAAAACATGTAATACAATAGTATATGTGTAATTATTAATATAGTATATGCATTGAATAATGAAATAAATGTGGCAGTAAAGGCTTTATTATGTCATTTCCAAGTTATTAAACCGCTGAAAAACTAAATTTTTATGTGTATACACATGAAAATGTGTGTATATATATATATATATATATATATATATATATATATATATATATATATATATATATATATATATATATAGATAGATACATATAGATAGATACATATAGATATATATAGTATATTGTGTAGCATAAAAACTCAGTGCTGCAAATATGCCTCAAAACAATAAGTTAACAGAACATTCTTTACTTTTAATGTAAGTCAATGTAACCAGAGGGGATGCACTACAAACCCCACCTATCCAATACATTGGTCCATTTATAGATGATCTGTTATCAGTACTGATCAGCCCTAACAGAGATATATATATACAACTCAGCAGTTATGGTTACTTTGCGTGCTGTTGCCCAGCAGAAGGACCACCGCTTTCCCTACACACCCACCCATACACACGCACCTGGAAGTGGCTGGCAGTGAGCGCGATGCGCGTGCTGTGGAGGCTCAGGCACCTGGCGGCGCACCTGGTGCGGAAAATGCCGCCAAGCGCAGAGGACGAGTCCGCTTTCCTTCCCAAAACGCTGCTGCAGCCCAGCAGGAGAGTAATCCACACGCACACGGCGCTCTGCATGCTGCGACCGCTGAGGAGGGAACGTCCGCAAAGCGCGCGAGTTCAAGTGGATGTGAGCGAGACGGAGAGAAATGAGGAAACTTCAATCAGAGGAGCGGAGGGACGGGGCGGAGACAGCGCAGCCACACGGCGCGCGATTGGTGGAGATCTGATGAGAGGCAAAACGTAAAGCGTGAATTACAGCTAATGGTAAACAGTACTTCACAGCAGGAGAGCACAGCGGAGACCACAGCGCTATCAACACTCACATCTGTTAGCTCTTACTGAACAGTGTGTTACCACAGGACAGTACCAGCCACGTGCCACCTGACCTTCACTATAACTAACCATGTGTATCTGCTGTGGTTGAGATCTGATGAAAATGTCAGTTTATCATATTAAAGCTAGCTTTTAGGTCACGTGACTGCTGATTTTTACCTATATGACTACAAGGCTTTACTTCAGACCAATCAGAACATGTTCTGTGCCATACTTCTTTACATCATACTTGATTTAGAACTTTTTAAAAGGTGCCATATGTAAGATAAGGCATTCAACTGTTTGGGCCCGCAGGTCAATGGAGGCCTATTTAATATATACTTACATTATTATTATTATATATATATATATATATATATTTATTATAAGGGTTTTTTATACTTAAGTGTTTATTAAGTTTATATATATTTATTATAAGGGTTTTTTATACTTAAGTGTTTATTAAGTTTTTCTTAATACAGGCAAACAGACGTAAAAAATTTACAACAATGAAACATCACAGATAGGACAACAGGGGCAAGAAAAATAATTAGGGTGTGTGGGTTGTCTATGGTTACAGTAATCATGTTTGAATTATCAGTTTAGTGTTGTTTATAATTATAACAAATATTTATAACAAATAATAAATTAAGGTGAACCTTTCTGTATCTCACAATTTGGTTTTTGGTGTCAGTTCTAACATAATGGTGATGAATGCTGGTTGGAGGGACCCCCCAACATACTCTAGATAGAATCACCACTGCATCTTAGCATGCTAACCAGCTAGCCCTAGCCTGTCCTGTCTGTAATTCCACTTTGTACCTCTGTAAGTCACCCTACTGTCCAATCTAAGTCCAATCAGTCCAACATGGGAGGATGAAGTATAACAGCTGCCTCTACACTACGCCTCATTCTAACATGTTGAAGGTGCCTTTATAAACAGGTAGCCAATGAAAGACCCAAACACGAGACAGGACATTCTGAAGCGACAGTATCTAGTAGTTAGAATAGATTTAACAGCACCTAATAATAATAAAAATAAGAAGAAGAAGAAGAAGAAGAAGAAGAAGAGGAAGAAGAAAGTAATGAAAGCAACAGTATATGCAATGATGGCTTACGCTCTTGACAAGTGACTAGCACCACCTGTGCTTGGCAAGAAACCACATTCAGCAGCATTCAAAGAGAGGGGATATCAACAGAAGCAAATCGAGAGTAAAGGGATGAAGTCTGATGTTGAGTTTGTGCCTTGTACACTGCTAAGAAGTGAAGAAGGAGGGGAGGCAACTGTGTATTTCTTTGCACCCCGCCCCCAACTTTCTGGTGACTGTCGTTTGGAGTATGAACTTGACATATTGCTCCATTAAATTGTAATCCTACAACACCAGCACTTGATATTTTATCCCGCAGAGAACTTTGTATGAGGAGTTTTGATGCTTAAGGCACAAGAACACAACATCGACCACATCTGTAAGTATACCACATTTGTACAGGCACTGGAATCTAATTCTAATTCAACATTTTGATTAATCCAGGTAAGTGTATAATGGCACCTAGAAGGGAGTGCTATTAGGAAGGACGATAAAGGTTACCAGGTTACTGAGCTACACATACAGAAGTAGTGTCTCTCAGTATGGCATCAGGTGCTGACCATGGTGCCTCCACCAGATTCCCCCCCAGATTCGTTGTCCCCAACAAAACATAAACGTGACTTGTCACTGAAGATGACCCGCTACCATTCTGGATCACCCCACAACAGTCTAGCGCATCACCATTGCAGTCTTTGGCGACTTGGACATGGTGTTAAGAGCAGTTGTCAAAACAGGAGGCGTGCATGTAGACCTGCATCGTGCAGCCGTCTGCCAGTGCTGCTGTCACTAACAGGATGACACATGGAGGCCATCACTGCTCACTGAATGTCTGTAAGTGTGGCTGTTGGGTCGATCAGGTGATGCGATAAGGCCCGTCCTTGCTTACGTCACATGCACAGTCGACTGTGAAGCGAATTATTCACTTGTCTCACAAAGTCAAACCTCCCAAGTTCCAAACCCAGTATGAAATTTGAAAAGAGAACCTGACTGCCTATTATGAAAGTACCCAACCTACAGCCTTGATATGCTGGAGCAGGAAGTGTTATGCCATCGTACCAGGAGGCTTCAATAGCCAAAACAATTTACTTCTATATTATAACGTTTAAGCACAGTGCTAATTAACTGTCACACTTTCCCTGAACTCGCCTTATCATCACTGTGTCCATGTGTGAAGTCAGGTCCTCTGACAGCATTTAGCTTGTGGGACTGATGAGGACCAGGCAGACAGCAACTGTTGACTGCTGCCCTCTTTTGGTGACACAGATTATCACACACGCTCAAGCAGCTGGCTGGAGCGGCCCACATCCAAAGCCACACATGGCTGATAAAGCTGTTAGATAATGATGTCGGCTTACATAATCGGTCATGCGTACAGAAATGAACTCGCTAATCTGGAAAGATAAGCGGGGAATCTTGTGTCTTTGCCTGCTGAAGTGTTTCCACTCACCCGGCTAGGCTGCAACGTGTGCGCTAAATGTATGGCAGGCCTATGGAGGAGGCCATTGTTTATTTGAACTGTTAAAAGGCTAAGTGCCTGTGGTAAGCAATGCTGCCAAGCAATGCACGGATTTTCCATTCAGCCTCAGCTGTGGTGCTGACATACAGCCTTATGTGTGTGTCAGACAGAAACCCCAACAGCCTCACTGGCCTGCTCCCAAACCTGAGCCCAACTAGTGGAAGGCAGGAAGCATCCAGGGAACCCCACAACTATTAACAGACTTTTTTTTACCGGTAGCTTAAAAAACAACACGGTGTTTTATATGAGCTGGGCAATTAAAACAACCACTACCATACGCCATGAGGTATCTCTCGACGGCCTGGCACCGTTCCCTTCGCCCAAGGATCGGAGCGAAACATGACGTGTAGGAAAGCATGAGCGAAATCCTTCAACCTTTCTCATTCCGGATTGTGAGCTGCCGTTTCACATGGAGGGGAGAGCCCAGGGTGTTAACGAGCCTGCCGCTCTCCTACCCTTCTGAAAGTCTGGGTGTTTTACGAAGCGGTGAGGCATCCCTGGTGCTCCAGCAGCTGCTTCATCATCGTTTTAATGTGCCGTTTTACAGGTGGGGGATTCGAAATGGGTTCTCTCCATCAGGCAGAGGTGACATCAAGCTTCTGTAATTAGCAGCAGCTGATTTGCAACCACAACGTTATAGCTCAAGGAGATCCCAGCAAATGTGTTTACAGATAGCGGTTTTGAAAGTTGGAATTCGGCCTACGTTAGTTAAGGCTTTTATAGAGGTGGTTCTTGGAGAGTTGGATGCCAAAGCCTGAGCTAAAAAAAGACTTTCCGACGTGGCATGAGCAGATGTTAAGAACTTTTTGGACATGCAGGGCCAGTTAATCTCTGACCTAATCTTAGACCTGGCCATGGATATGCTCCATTGACTCCATTAGTACAAAATTAGACTCTTTCTACACTTTGAGCTGATACTCTTGCCATGGATTAAGACTAGTCCTAGTCTTAATTGCACTGCCTATAGTGAATCTCTGTTGGAAATGACAAAAGCCAGCACAGACCAGCGTGGCCAGTCAAAAGCAAAACCAGAATATGTTTTGTATGCTGGTATGCTGGTCAGAAGCAGTGGACATTATTAGCATCGCTGTCCACACAAAAACAAGTTACTCCAAAATGGCAACTTTACAGGAGAGGGCAAACACCTAACTATGTTTGAATGCAAGTCAATGGAACCAGATTTTGGGCCGGCGATTTGGGCCAAATCTGTTGAGAGAAAAACTCGTTTAGAGAAAAGAGTTTTGAAGACGGAAAGAGAGGGTGAGGTGCGTATAGATGAAGGTAGGGAGTTCCAGAGTGTGGGGGCAGCAACACTAAACGACCTGCCACCCATAGAGGAAAGCCTGGACCTAGGTACAGCTAGGTGACCAGAGTCAGAAGACCTTAGCTTACGTGATGGAACGTAAGGATGAAGGAGGGCTGACAGATAGGTGGGTGCTAGTCCGTGTAGGGCTTTAAAGGTCAGGAGAAGGATCTTATAGTGGATACGCTCTGTAACTGGTAGCCAGTGTAGCTGAAGAAGGATGGGGGTGATGTGCGCAGACTTCTTGGTGCGGACTAAGTTTTGAATATACTGTAGAGGGCGAAGGGTTTTGGAGGGTGGACCATAGAACAGAGCATTGCAGTAATCGAGCCTAGATGAAATAAATGCATGAACCAGAGTCTCAGCATCTTTCGAAGTAAGCAGTGGGCGGAGCCTAGCAATATTGCGAAGATAAAAAAAATGCAGACTTTGTCAGAGATTTAATATGGGAGAAAAAACTGAGGCAGGGGTCAAACAGGACACCAAGGTTCCACAAAGTAGTGGACGGGGTGACTGGGGTGTCATTAACAACAAGCACACAGTCGGAGTTAGAAGAGACAGCTGTCTTAGTACCAGCAATTATAAACTCAGTTGATTGAAAATGTTAAAATAATGCATAAAAGTCAAAATCAACAAAAATGGAGACACATGCTTTTCACTGGACAGCAACGATAAACTGATCACCAGTAAAAACAGCATATGCTGTGTTTCAGATGCTAATATGCTAATCATGTACCATGTTTACTTGACCAACTATCCCAACACCAGCTCAGCACAAACCAGCACTAGACCAACTTAACCCAGCAACACACAGGCTTAGACAAGCAGGTTAGGCTTAATCTGGCCTCATACTGTGGCGTGGCGTAGAGTAAGAACACATGGGAATTATAGTGCTTCAGAAATTCAGTGGGAGCCGCCACTAGCCCTCTGAACAGCTAGGATATCAGCTGAAGTAGTTGTCAAGAGTGTAGTATTAATTCCCCTTGTGCTGCAGTACCTGCCTTTGCTCTGCTGGGAAGGCTTTGATCTTAGAACATTGCTGTGAGAATCTGATTGCATGCAGCCTAATAAGCATTAGCAAGGTGAGATACTGATGTGAATTAGTGACCTTATGCTCATGTGTGGCTGCTCCATGGTGTCCCGGTCCTTCAGTAATGAATTCACTCATCAGACGGGGTGTCTGGATACTTTTGGACATTTTGACGCAGCAGCCCTTGGTGGTCTAACCCTTACGAGGTGAAAACGCCACTCGGTTCTCCTAAACGAAATGTGTGTTAAACACTGCTGTCTGTGTTTCTGGCACATAAAAATAACTGGCTGTGACGCTCTAATGGTCTCGTTACAGCTGTGAATGCGTGCGTTTGTGTGAGGAGGAAACACCATGGCGGTGTGGGGTCTTCTTGAAGCAGCGGATCCCCCTCCTGCTTCGTGGGGAAATGCCTCCTGCCCGTGGGGAAGCCTCGTAAAGCAGGATCCGGGGGATCCTCGCTGTTTATTTGAGTTACGGGTGGAAAAAATGCGGGGAGGGTCGCCTACGTCAGCCTTTACTATGAGAGTTTCCACTGGCAACATGTGTTTACCTGAATCAACACCTATAAACTGTGTTATTTTGGGAAGAGTGAGAGAACTTTTGTGGCATGTCTTGGCACAGGCTGCTGGGGTCTGACACTGCTTTAAAGAATGATATATGAATACTATGAAATCTAATATCCAGTCTGGCATATGAACATTAGACATGAAAAACTCCAACAACATGTTTATATTCTTGACATTTAGCTCTGCTGCCAGATGAATTACAAGTGCCTGTATAATGTAGCGAAACTCTGAGCAACTACACAACACTGAATTTCATATTAACAAATCATAGTGGCATGAAAAGGAGTTCGGGGCAGCAGGAAATATGCATTAAATCATCCAAATAGGGATTTAAAGAAGAGCTGTATCCTCCTTTTTGCTATTGGGAAGGAAGATAAAGGTCACCAGGAACAATAAATGATACATTTAGACTGATATGGATAATATTCACTTAGCTACTCAAACAGAAGTAGTGTCTCTGAGTACGGTGTCGCCATGTTTGCTAACGCAGCATATACACGTCTCTGCATGGAGTTGTAGAGGTTCCTACATTAGACTATTCCTCACACATATGGTGTCCTGTGAATAATCCCATCCCATCTGCAGTTTCCTTGAGATACATCCTCACACACAGAATTCCTGCAGATGGGTGCAATAGGGATGGGATGGGTGGAGTCCTGACACCATGGGAAGCCTTTCGGACATATGGCTCAATGGCAAACTAAACCGTTCAATTCTTGGTTTGTTGCAACCACGGTGCCACGTGGTCTCCACATTGCTATCCTATTGCTTAATAATTTTTTTTAGATCACACGATCCATGTAGTCATTCGTCTCCACCATGCAGGGACTCGTCCACTGAAGATTGCAACCCCGTTTTTAACTGGCTACGGTTCTGAGTCACTCCATGACAGTCTGGCACGACACTATTGCAGTCTTGGGCAACGTTGATGTAGTAGAGACAGTCATTGCAGCGGTCTGGATGCATGTAGTCCTACATTGTGCAGCCGTCTGCCAATGATGCTGGCACTAACAGGATGACTCATGCAGGACATCACTGCTCGCTGAATGCAATTGTAGCTGTTGGGTCAGTCAGGTACAGCAACAAGGCCAATCCTTACTTATGTCACATGCATGGTCCAGCGTGAAACTTAAATCATTCGCATGCCTCACAATGTCAAACCTACCCACCATGTTTCATTCCTGTCAGTGGGTTCTCTATGGGTCTGACTATTTGTGCAACTGTTCTTTTGATTATGAATGTCACCAAGTTCATGAAATTCTGTCACCTGGTTATTAAACATGCCCACAGAGCATAATCACACTCTCTCTGATCACACTAACTGAGACCGAACTGATCTGCAATGTCTGTACTTCATCTAGGTCTGTTGTAAGTGGAGGGAATAGTGTTGAAGTCATACTGGGTCTGTGCTTAGTACAATCTACAGATACAGAGAGATTTACAATGTGTCAGTTTGGCATAATAACCTTTTTGACACATACTTCCAATGCATGATGAACAGATGACATTTTGGGGTCATTAGAAATTATCCAGGGGGACAATAGCCCCTAACCTCCCTGGTGCCAACTTAGCCTCATACTCTAGCTAGCTAGCCACAGACTCTTTTTCTCCCTCTACCTTTCCTTCTTTCTTGGTTTCTTTCTTTTACTTTAACTAGTTTATCACATCCGTCTTTAAGATATTAAATAAATAAGTGATCAGTAATAATGCTACGTTTTCTTTAATGTAAGAAAAACAACTCTTATGGTCCATCAGGCTGCGGAACAGCCAGTAGTACTGGTGCATCAGTCAATGGGGCTGTAACTACACTTCTTACCTGAATCCGCATCATTATGATCTCCATGTACAATTTAAACCATTTACACCATATCAACACCCCAACATTCAATATTATGTCCTTCAAATCTAGCATATCTACACCTGCATATCGTTGCTGTCCAAATAAAAACATGTATCTCCATTTTTGATGATTTTCACTTTTATGCCTCATTTGATCACATGAGCTGCTCTTTACTCTGTGTGGAAATTTCATGAAGAATGGACCAACAGAAATGGCCCAAAACAGCTTGAAAAGATGTCTGGTTCCATTGACTTCCATTCAAATGAAATAAGGTTTTGGGCTCTCCTGTAAAGTTGCCATTTTGGAGATACCTGTTTTTCTTTGGACAGCGACGATATATAGTTTATCATATATTCTATCCCCTGTTTACCCTGCATCTTCTTTTATCTGCCTCAAACTCCACATATGGAAAAGTGTATTTCTATATACATTATAGCTCTGCAAAAGACTTGGCAACCCAGTTTTCACTCACTTTCACAGTTGTGTAAAATGTGATGACAATAAACATGATCTGATTTGATTTGATCTGAACAGCTCTTCTAAAATTAGTTTACTTATGTATAAAAGCTTGATTCTGATTTTAACAGCTGAAGAGTTATGACAAACCACACCCCCAACCCCTGAAGACATTCTGTAAAAGGAACAAAAAATGTCATCCATCAATGGGAAGAATAAACTGAATTTTAACATCTCTGAATTACTTTGGGTTCAGCATCACACTCTAAGTTTCATGTTTTCAGAGTTAGAACTGTGGCGACATCTAGTGGTCATAATTGTCAAATTGAATATGAGTGAGAAAGCACTGAAGAGCAATTTTAGAATGTGAGGACATGTACTAGATCAGCTGGAAGAACAGATCAGGATTACAGTGAATTGTGGGGAAGGATAATGCCACTGAGCTAGTTTGACGAACTAGATGCAATAGGAAATCCTGTGACTGTGCGGAAGTGATTGAGTGCTTGTGATTATCAGATGCTACTGATGTCATGTCAAATTTGCCCGTGATTGTTTATGTCTTTCTCGCTTAAGCTTGATGAATGTAATTAGCTTTAGAAAGATTAGCCAGAGATTAAGAGAATCACTGATAGCATCTGATGGCTTATCGAGCTGTCAGTCCACACCACAAGCATGGGTGAATATGTAGTCTCATTCCCTTTCCTCTATTGCCCGAAATGCCAATGCGCTTTGTACTTCATATCATGGCACCATAAAAGAGAGAGACACCAGGAGCCATTTCACCACACAGAGTCCTGGGTAGTAAACTAACCAGCCAGTAGCAACACTGGTATACAGTACATTGAAAAACCTGTTGGTTAATGTCACCAGCCTTCCACTGTGAAAAGTATTATCACTGCTAGCTAACCATGTTGGTTAGCTTTAACTAGCAAGCTAACCCTGGCTTGTGTCATCTGTAGGCTAGCAGTCAGGTTACTAGCAGGAGTACACATAATGTGTGAATGTATCAAGTTATGAGTTGTGGCCTAGAAATCTCACTGAAATATTACAGTTTAACAAATTAGTTTGTTAATTAGTTTAATTGCACTGCAGGAAACAAAGCAGCGCACTATAGACGTGGAGCAGATTAATGAGGACACAGTTCTGAGTAATGAATTACAGTTAGAAGTTATAGATAGGCATTAGCATTAATGTTAGTATATAAGGTTATTTAGCAGCTATAACATTTAAAAGTCCAGGTATTTGGTCATGAGGTAAAAAAAAAATCAATTCACATTAAAATAAATGGGACCCTACAGGGGTTGGACAATGAAACTGAAACACCTGTCATTTTAGTGTGGGAGGTCTCATGGCTAAATTGGACCAGCCTGGTGGCCAATCTTCATTAATTGCACACTGCACCAGTAAGAGCAGAGTGTGAAGGTTCAGTTAGCAGGTAAGAGCACAGTTCTGCTCAAAATACTGCAATGCACACAATATTATGGGTGACTTTTTGAAACTCTTTTGAAAAAGTTCAAAAGAGGACAAACTGTTGGTGCACGTCTTGCTGGCGCATCTGTGACCAAGACAGCCAGTCTTTGTGATGTATCAAGAGCCACGGTATCCAGGGTAATGTCAGCATACCACCAAGAAGGACGAACCTCCACCAGCATCACGTGGTTACCTGGCCACTATCCTGCAAGAAGAATGGCTTAAATCCCTCTGACCACTGTGCAGGACGCAGTATATGTCATTCCCAAGACCAACTGACGCTGTATTGGCCGCAGAAGGAGACCCTACACCATACTAATAAATGATTGTGGTCTAAAACCAGGTGTTTTAGTTTCATTGTCCAACCCCTGTATATTTAATCACATGTTTGTATACATCTTCTCATTTTGTTACACTGGAAAACCAGTCAAGTAATGATGCTAGAAGGCAGGTTGAATGATTGGCTCTTTAAAGCTTAAGATCACATTATGAAACATTATATAAACTTTATTAGTGGTTATTGCATTAGTTGTAGTGTCCATACCAGTGTGGAGACCAGCAAATGTTCCTATGCCAATGAGGAACTCGAGTGAAGGCCGATTGCCTCTCGTGTCCTCTGCCTCATTCTGGGGTGATATTGATTGTGAGTGTTTATGTTTCCGATGTGGGTGCTGTGCCATCACAGCAGTTAGGTCCTGCCAATAAGCTCCATCCCTGCACTATTCTATTCCAATAGACTTTCTCCAGCAGAGTTACAATATCAGAGATAGTTTTGTGTGGTCAAGTTGGCCCTGGAAAAATGGCAGCATTGGCTGGAGGGGCCAAAAAGATCCATTTGTGGTCTGGATAGACCGCAAGTATCTGGCATAAGCAGGCGTCAAGCCCGTCAAGTAAGGTGGTCACTATTTTTCAGCTGCTTTACTTCACTTTGTCCTATAGGACAGGTTTAAACTACCTAGAGTGTCTGGCCAAAAGGCTGCCCCTGATCTAGATCCAGAATCAGAACTTACTATGCTTGTCACTTTGCTGGGCACTGGTGTCTGCCATTAGGGAGGCACAGCAAGGGAACCAGACCTGGGACCTGGGGCAGAGGCGTCATCTAAGAGTGACCAGAACTCCTAAATTTGTAAGGAGACATTTTTAATTGCTTAATATGTAGCAGGCCCTCCGGGGGAGCTGGGAGCTCTCAACAAGGTCCCGTACCCCAGACCAACAGGCATTCTCCACATCCTTTCTATCACCAGGTTATTCTTGTTCTCCCATTCTTGGGTCTGCTTCTATCATAGAGGATCTATCAAAAGGATCATCTGCATATTGGTCCATAGTGGGCTGATTATCTAAAGTCTGAAAGTTTGTGGTGATAGTGAAGCTGTTGATGCAGCATGTTGTAACGGTCACTTTAAGTGCTGGCATTGAGCGCATGCGCGCTGTATGTCGTGAGCGAGAGAGGGAATACAAAGCTAGCGGTTATATGGTTACGGGGGTTTTTGTAACCTGTATGTTCTGCTGCAGTGTTGTCTGGGATTGTAACCATGAGGTGTGGGTGCTCCCCTGCCCAATAAATGGTCCAGTACTCCGAACGGCTGTGTCTCGCCTGGAATTCTTTATGGAGGTCGGGGGAAGCAGCTAAGCCCCTGTTGCATCTCCCTCCCTGGGAGCCTTCACCCAACTGAGTGTGTTACACTGTCATCCAGGTGCACAGGATGCCCAGCAAACTTGTGCTAGCTGCTATTAGAAGTCATTTGCCAGCTCATTGGGGCCCTGGTGTATCTTTATACAGGCTTTCCATCACCAGTCTGATGACCAGTCTGAGAGACATGGCCTAAGACTAGGCAATAGTAAATAAAAACTGGAGGCAATGGGTTTGGCCGTCCAAGAGGAATGGTCCTGCTGTAGTTGCTGTTCATAAGCCCCCTTGATTCTTGTGAACTGGGGGTCCGTGGAAAATAGGTGTCCTGAGGAATGTTCCTTGGTTGCTGCAAAGCCCCTTTTTGAACCCGAAAATAGGTTTAGGAACTTCAGGGGCCTTCCCTAGATGAAGAGTCCTGTAAGAGGGTCATGGGGTGCTCTGGGGTAGTTATCTTGACTGATTTTTGGGGGGACCAATCAAAAGGTCCTTGTACAGGCTAAGCCCCCCAAACCAAAAACCTCTAATGATGCTTGATGCTTTTTATACATTTGGCACCAATTTGGCACTTTTGTCCAGAAATATTGCAATACTATGTTTTTGCCATATCGTCCACCCCTAGAACCTTTACATAATATGGAGGTTCTTCAAACTTTAAAATGTACTATAGACTGGCTCATTGTGTGTAGCAATGATTCCTAATCCATTTTGGGTTGCTAGTGTTGGCCCACGATAGTACTACCATAGGGATAAAATGTCTGAGACCACCGGTGCTCCTATTTTGCATTCTGTTATTACTGTTTTATTCAAAAGTCTAAAATAAACCTGCCCTTTCTGTACAAGAGGTCTTAACATGGAAAATTTCACAGGTTTCCTTATTCACTCATCAAACCATCAAAAGAATAGCTGCACAAATACCCAGAAGGAATCAACCGACAGGAATGAAACTTGGTGGGTAGGTTTGACATGGCGAATGATTTCGTTTTCACGCTCGGCCAAGCATGTGATGTAAGCAAAAACAGGCTGTACCTGACTGCACCAACAGCCACAACTGTGGACATTCAGCAAACAGTGATGCACGACACGGGAATACACGCACATGGACCGTTAAGACGACTGCCCTTAACACCAGATTAACGTCACCACAGACTGCAATGGCAGACTCAGAATGGCAGCAGGTCAGCTTCAGTGACGAGCCCCGCTTTTCTCAGTGCTGAGATGGACAGTTTGTTGTCACGTGTCCAGAAGGACTGGTGGACTCCACCTCCACTGCACCATCTGCAGGAACTGTGGATATTCAAGCTGCATGGGAAAGGTTATCACAGGACACCATTACGAACCTCCATGCTGATACGTCCGGCATGTTGCATTAACAAACATGGCGGCCCGTCACCAACACTCTCTATGTGTACCTCAGTAAGTGTTCTCTCTATCAGTCTAAGGTTATCATCATGTATTGTTCCTGGTAACCCTTATCCACCTTCCCAGTAGCACTGCCACCCAACAGTCCTTTCGATATGTGTGTTTGAATAGTAATCTAGAAACTGAACATCTCTTCAACTATACCAAAATCATTCAACAAAATTATTACAACTTCCTGTTGATTTTTAGAGTGGTCTTAGACTTTTGGACCCCACTCTGTATGGAGTGAAAGTACTGAGTCATGTGGAGGCACAAATGTGGAGGTTGAGGTCATTCAGAAAAGCAAAGAATGGAAACCATGGCACATGCTCTACTTCCCCAAATCATGATGACACAGTAAAACACACTACTGCTGAGGAATTAGCTTAACATCCCTTCGCCTTAAAATGACATGGCAAGATTCAGTGACAGCCTGGAGCCTAATCTTACCACATGGTAACCACCCCTCGCACTTTCACTTCTCATGCAGCGGCTCTATTGTGCAACCTTCTTCATTCTGTTTTAACTAGTAAACTTAACGTTTTGGCTTAACTTAAGATAACCAACATACCATCTCAACCAAATCTTTGTTGTGTACTAATGAGAGCATACTACAAGTTGCTCTTATGGAAGTGCCTCAACACTCCTATATGTCTAACACTCCTAACCCGGGGTAACCTCAATAGGACAAACAGGATGGCGTGATTTGCTGATGCCTTTATACAGGATTCTATAAAGAGTGACTTGCACAATTTGAGAAAATAAGGATTCTGTAATAATGAAATATGAGGAACAAGCTCATGAGAAACTGATGTGCAACATGGAAAAACACAGTACGATAAACAGATATCCAGCTCTTCCCTCCTGCTGATAAACAGATGTTTGAGTCCTTCCCTGCTACTGATGTTCAGACACAATAACAATGATCGTTACTGCACAAGGTCAAAGTGCTTTTAACTGATTCCCTGATTTCCTTTGTGCCTATTTACCTTTATCAAGGTGTGTTTACATGTTGTATCAGTATTTGCATTACCCGTGTCAGTTGACTATGAGCTGAGAGGAACTTCAGCCAAATCAGCATGCTGATATCTAATGCTTTATGTCAATATGATGAAGTGAGGATGTCCATTGTTCGTTATGTGGCAGGCGTGTTAACTGGCTGGTACGCCTTTGTTTTGCCTGTGGAAGGTTTTTAGAGTTTTAGGAGAGCAGACGGTGGAATAGGTAATGGAAAAACAAAAACGTGCCAGCTGGCTACAATGCGCACCACAAAATGGACAAAACATGCTTTAATGTCATCACCATTCACCATCACTAACTCTACTCACTCTACCACTGCAAACCAGGGGTCTGCAACAAGCACTTCCTGTGTGCTAGACCTAACCTTTTCATCAGAATTCAGAGTTTGTAATTGGACTAAAAAAATAATAAAGTGTTTATCTTGTAAATTTGTTTTCTTCATTTGTAAATTTGTTTTTATTGTTTTCTTAAATGTTCATTTGTTTTGCACTTCTCGGTCACTGTAAATTTCAAGTTTAAGTTTAAGTAAAAATGAATTCTTATTTTAATAAATTTTTCAGAAATGTTATGATCTATTTTACTTCTGAAATTTAGGAATGGTCTTCCCTTCCTCTCCTATTTGGGGTATACTGCATCACAGAATTAATGGCTGGGTCTTTTCTAAATCTTAGTTATGCTGTGGTAAATTACCCAACAACTAACACAAATAATATTATTCAGAGAAATAATAATCTTCACAATGGCCATTTTATCCTGTATTGCAAATAAAATCTTGTACAGTGTCCAATAAAATTAAAGATTAGATTGTTGAAAGAAAACCATGAGGTCTAAAACACACACACACACGCACGCACGCACACACACCACACACACACGCACGCACGCACGCACACACACCAC
>JAMWET010001323.1:192500-213656 GCA_024036415.1 Prochilodus magdalenae
AGAGAAACGTACAGAGAGGAAGCTAACAACCAAGCGAAAGCTAATCTAACAAGTATGACTGAGCTAGCAGGAAAATCCATTCATCGCTTTGTGTGGTCAACCGGTCACACCAGCATGGTTGTTGTGACCCATGGATGCAGCATGGACAGTCTGCAACATGACCTGAATATGAGCTGTTGTCATAGGTGGGTAGTTCAGGTCCTCATGAGAAATTAGTTTTCACCGCCAGCCTTCTGTAGTGATCTCAAACCAGCAGCAGAAGTTTTTTTAGGAAGTTGGAACGAAATCCTGGGAAATAATTACTCTCTGGGTCTGAATTCATTCTGGCTGTAGTGTCGAGTTCTGCTTTAGTCATGTAGCAGGTCCGGAAGGTCCGGATTAAGAGCCATCAATCATGCACAAGAACACACCAAGTTGTTTTATATTTTGTATTGTTTTTCCCTTTAGACTGGTTGTATATTTACTAGTGGTGGACAGTAAGAAAGCAAATCTAATTAGTTCCTGTACTGTAAGTAGTTTTTCCGTTTTCTTTACTGAAGTATTTCCATTCTGGGGGACTTTAACTCCACTACATTTCAAACTCTAATATCTCACTGTTTACTCCTCTACATTGTTCCCCAGTCCGTTCTTCCTTTTGGCTTATGTGTGCATAAAAACATAACATGTTCAAATGAAAGAAGCGCAATCAGGGTAGCTTTCTGTAGCAACCCAGAGAGACTTTTAATGGGTGCCTTATTATATTCAGCTTTCTGCTTACTTTTGCAAGCACCGTGAAAACTATAAGATAAGATACCATACATAACAAAGCTTAATATCTTTACATAGCGATACAAGCTTCGCTTCTGATGGGTTTAGCAACAAACTCCACAAAACACACACAAACACCAGGCAGCCCATCATGTATGGAGAAGTATATCTAGCTGGCAACACCAAAAGCGAGCAGAGAAAGAAAACAGAAGAAGGAGGCGCCAGCTGACCTCTTTTCAGGAATAGAAATTCTGATTTATGAAAAACTGAGTGAGAAAACCGAGAGCCACAACCGTCGTCTCTTTCTCATTCGCCTTTGTGTGGCTTTTAAAGGCGCAGTAATGCATATACTAAGTGAATGGTCATTTACAGTCCAACCAATTATGTTATAATGAACGAATAATAAAGTAACCTAAAACTGAATGAATCAAATATGATTTTTACAGCACAACAAATGAGTATACTCCTGTCTGATGTAAGTACATCACCTAGTAATAATACTAAGGCACTAATTCTTAAGAAGAAGCACCGGTTTCTGAATAGGTCGCTCCAAGACTGAGGATTTAGACCGCTGCCCCTGTTTCTTTGTGGGCTTATGATCACCTAGTTCTACACTACTAGGCCATCACTGTCTATGATAGTGTCAACCACTCGTCCTAGTTGCCCCTTTGTTGCATACACATCTTTCCTCACAAATCTCCCAGGAGGAGGGTGGGCAAACATTAGACTCCATCAAAATAAGATTTGGTGTCAAGTGTTCCACTGACATATCGATACCATCTACCGTTAATGGGTGGCTATTGACAAATGCCCTAGCCTCGTAGAACAGTGCTCCAAGGGAAGCATCATCAAGTCTGACTGGATGCTGGGTGAGTGGGTGGGCATTCAGCACATTTTGAATAGTCCGGAGTATTTTTTAATTACTACAGACCCTGGAGGTGGTGCTTGAGTGGCTGTCTGATTTCTGGGATAAATCTGATATTACTGTTTCTGTTTTCGTGCATTCAAAGACAAACTCATATAGGGTTGCCACCCGTCCCGTAAAAATAAAGAATCGTCCTGTATTTGGC
Organism: Prochilodus magdalenae; assembly: GCA_024036415.1. Lineage (NCBI taxonomy): Eukaryota > Metazoa > Chordata > Actinopteri > Characiformes > Prochilodontidae > Prochilodus > Prochilodus magdalenae. Next base: position 194,318 of record JAMWET010001323.1, read on the forward strand.
AATTAAATGTTGCGTCACGTATTAAACCAATACGGGATTCAATTTGTTCCGTATTTCCGTAACTGTCCAATATACACGTCTGTCACACACACATGAATGATCACTATCTCTCAAGCATCCATTCTCTTAGTAATATCTTGAGTAGCAGTGTGATTCCGTCAAATGGGCTCATAGCACAAGCTAAAGATGCTATGTCTTACTTTAACATCTTGTTGGATTTGAACAAGGTCATCTCGTGAACAGAATTTGGGTTTAACGCCATCTCAGCAAGCAAGGAAAAACAAAAAACTTAACCAACTCTACAAAACACACACCAACACCATCCAGCCCGCACCTCACTCTGCACACCAAGGGGTGCAATGTATGAAAAATGATATTGAGCTGGTAACAGTAAATGCAAGCAGAGAAAGAAAACAAAAGAGAGACTCGTCAGCCAACCTCTTTTCAGGAATAGAAAGTCTATGAATTATGAAAAACAGTGTGAGAAAACCGAGGCTAGCTTCCTCACGTGCAGAGCCACCACCATCTTCTTTTCTCATTCCCCTTTGTGTGGCTCTTAAAGGTGCAGTAACACAGAGAGTAAGTAAATGGTCACTTACACTCAAAACAAGTTTTGAGCTTGTTCTGACCTGTTGAACAAAGCTTGGTTCTACCTTATGGAATCTCTACTATTTCAGTGTTTTGTGCTCATGATAATGTTAATAGACATCAGTATCAGACTAGTTAATGACCTTCTATTAAAATACTGGTGGATCAGAGAGACACTACAGCCTCTTCATCTACAATAAGCTGCTTAAAGTCTTGTTCCTGAAATGATAATAGGACATTAGAGCCATAATAATCAGGTTACATTTACTTACCATACTTACGTACATGTGAAGGTAAATACTTGAGTATTTTTACTCCAGTGGAGGTCTTAGGGGAGGAACTACTACTTTTACTAGAGGAATATTTTACCCTGGGTATCTTTACTCTAACTCAAGCACATGGTTTGTGCTCTTTGCCTACCATTCATATTTACACTCATATTATTACAGTTAGTTTAGTATATGGCACTACATAAAATTTTTCTACACGTGGTAATTAATAAAACATATTTAAAGATTTGACCCTAAACAGTTTAAAACAAAACTTGCACTAACACAGTTCTTTTGTTTACTCACCTGCCACATTTGCTAATGCAAGTCTAGCAACATAATGTGATTTTGATATCATTGCATAGTATCACTGTTCAAAAACAAATATCTCCTTTTTTTTTAAGTTTCTTGCATCATTTGACCTCAGGAGGTGCCCTTGATATTATGTGCATTTTTCACAATGATTACCACAATAGAAGTGCCCCAGAATTGCTTCAAATAAAATCTCTTTAATTGAACTTACCTCAAAAGTAAGTTTTCTGTATCTCCTATAACGTTACATTTGTTTTTCTTTAGACAGCGACGATATTCTCCTGCTTAACGTTTTGATGCTCCTAACATGTTTTCGTTTTTCTTATGATGTTTTGTGCTCAGGTTCACCGTTTCAGACTACAATCATGAATGCTATGAGATGGTGAATGGCATACCCCAAGCAGGTTACGATCAGAATGGTAAAGAAACCTGAAACTATTTGAATCCTCAGAAACAGATGACTTGTGTCTTGTCTAAGCCATTTTTCATTACTGTATAAACTAAACAGCAAGTAATTTAGTTAAACAAGGGCACACCCAAAAGTTCAAATAACCACACACCGTTAGCTAATGGTAAACTCTGAGTGGTACAGTAGAATGGACATAGTGTTAGTGAACATAGCCTGGTAAAAATGCATAATCAAGAGTACTCCGAAAACTTTGGTGATTCAGACTAGAAATTACAGAGTTGGCTAATACCCAATTCAAGTGATGTCATTTGGGATAAACCAATGAAAGCAAAGCCTAAAAAGCGTTTACTTGCTGTAAAAGTGTGCTTCACTGAAAATTAGAAATGAGCTACACCTCGAATATGAAGTTATTTAAGTTGGAACCTGATGCGTTTCTTTCATGAGTCCTCCAGCCAGGCCAGTACTTAGCACAAGGTATTTCCTGAAAATAAGATCAGATGAGTTCCTGATACGTACAGGGAGGACTTCATCAGTGGCAGCTTAGCCCTATATTTGCTTACCCAGTAGCAAATATAGATATAATAAAGATATAAAAGGACATGGCAACGGAGAACTCCACTCTAAGTAAGTAGAACGGTTTCCATATTACTCACTTATCATTTGTTTATTCTTCCAGGTTTACATAAGCAGTAGATCTTTGCAGCACCAATATTTACAGTATGTTCAAACACCAAGTAAACAGTAAACAGTAAATTTGAGATTTACATTTAATGTATAGAAAATGTAATACAGTGTTTTTCAGGAAAAATTAATAAGGTACTGATATATATTCCAAGTGCTAATTTTCTGCTGCTATATTTTCCATATTCTTATGGTATTTTGTTGCACTATTACATGAAATGTTCTTTTAAGTGAGAGATGAGTTTTACTAATGTTTTGATTGTTTTGATCGTATCCTTCAATGCATGGCCACAGTTGTGTGCACAGTTAACTAAAAGGACTGAAAACCTGCACTTGGGTCTAATATATAGTTGGTATATAAATCAGAATTATTTAGCTCTAACACATAATCTGATTGTAGCAATAATAATCTGATTAAGCGTAATCTGATTGCATTAACTGCAACAAAAGCATGATCATGTGGCTTTTACTCCAAGCATAGTTCATGCTTGCTCTCAAGTCAAGCCTCAGCATGCCTCTCGCCAACAAGAGGTGCCTCTCAAGCTGCAAAAATGCCTCTCGCCAACGTCCACTGGCTAAATAAAAAAGCTTTCAAATGATTTCCCCTGCTGTCAACAGTACTGTGAACTGTAGACGCATCCTCATTCCTTTCTTTCTCCGTCCCCTTCAATAAGGAACAAAGCTTCAGTTTGAGGAGACTGTAGTTCGCTCAGTTGGTTTCCAAAGTTGCAACAGATGAGTAATTCAGAGCTTGGTCTGTTATTAACGGTTGTTGCTGTTCAGTTGCTGTGAGACATGAAAAAGTGGAGCAGGAGTGATACGTAGTTTAAGAAGTCAATAAGTCTGGAAAAGAAATCATAAGAACGAATCCATATTTCTTTTATTTTAAAGATTGCATATTTTATTGTTCAATATTCAATATTGTAATAATAATAATATTCAGATTCGCCAGAAGGACAGATTCTGTTTCTGCTGGTCAGGTTCAAAAAGCTTTTAGTTACGCTAAACAAAACATATTGACTAAAAGAAAAGAAGAAGAAAGCCAGACTTCAGATAGAATTTTCTTAGTATAATTACACCAGCCTACCAACCAATTAACATCAACCAACCAACCAGACAAACACCAACCAAATATCAACCGACCAACCAACCAACCAAACTCCAACTAACCAGCCAAACACCAAATAGTCAAACTCCAACCAACCAACCCACTAAACAAATACCAGCCAAACAAACAAATACCAAACAACCAAATGCCAAACGCCAACCAACCAACCAAACTCCAACTAACCAACCAAACACCACATAGTCAAACTCCAACCAACCAACCCACTAAACAAATACCAGCCAAACAAACAAACAAATACCAACCAACCAAATGCCAAACGCCAACCAACCAACCAAACTCCAACTAACCAGCCAAACACCACATAGTCAAACTCCAACCAACCAACCCACTAAACAAATACCAGCCAAACAAACAAACAAATACCAACCAACCAAATGCCAAACGCCAACCAACCAACCAAACTCCAACTAACCAGCCAAACACCACATAGTCAAACTCCAACCAACCAACCCACTAAACAAATACCAGCCAAACAAACAAACAAATACCAACCAACCAACCAAACTCCAACTAACCAGCCAAACACCAAATAGTCAAACTCCAACCAACCAACACACTAAACAAATACCAGCCAAACAAACAAATACCAAACAACCAAATGCCAACCAACCAACCAAACTCAAACTAACCAGCCAAACACCAAATAGTCAAACTCCAATCAACCAACCCACTAAACAAATACCAGCCAAACAAACAAACAAACAAATACCAACCAACCAAATGCCAACCTACCAACCAAACTCCAACTTACCAGCCAAACACCAAATAGCCAAACTTCAGCCAACCAACCCACTAAACAAATACCAGCCAAACAAACAAATACCAACCAAATGCCAAACGCCAACCCACCAACCAAACTCCAACTAACCAGCCAAACACCAAATAGCCAAACTCCAGCCAACCAACCCACTAACCAAATACCAGTCAAACAAATACCAACCGAACCAAATGCCAAACACCAACCAACCAACCAAATACCAACTAACCAGCCAAACACCAAATAGCCAAACTCCAGCAAACCAACCCACTAAACAAATACCAGCCAAACAAACAAACAAATACCAACCAACCAAATGCCAAACTCCAACCAACCAACCAAACTCCAACTAACCAGCCAAACACCAAACAGCCAAACTCCAGCCAACAAACCCACTAACCAAATACCAGTCAAACAAATACCAACCAACCAAATGCCAAACACCAACCAACCAACCAAATTCCAACTAACCAGCCAAACACCAAATAGTCAAACTCCAGCCAAGAAACCCACTAACCAAATACCAGTCAAACAAATACCAACCAACTAAATGCCAAACACCAACCAACCAACAGAACACCAATCCAACAACCATGAACCTGTGTTATGCTTACCTGTGTTAATAATATTTTGATTATTACTAATGTCACAGCTGTTTTTAATAATTCTTTGTAAAATGGTTGAATAGACATCTTTAGAAAAACATTAAAAATAAGGGTCCAACTTGATTTAGGTAGTTGATTATAGCCCCTATAGGTTTTTATTATTATTATACAAATTTCTAGATTGTTAAATAAACATTTAAGATTAATGTTAAAAACAGACTAGAACATTTAAAACACTGTATAGTGTATTTAATGATATACTAAACATATTGACCACTCAATGGGTGAAGTATGAGAACCCACATTTTGACAAACCATTTGTTATTATTTATCACTAAAAGAGGGTGAATCCTCCCTGTCAAAGACGTGGAAACCTTAAGTAGCAAAAATGAAATCAGGACAGACACTGAGGCATGGGCAGAAAACATGACTGCCACTGTAGTTTCTAAAGAAGGGAAGGGTGGGTAGGCTGTAGTACGTTGCATTACACAATCTCAGCACTAGAGATTTAGACACAGCTTAAAACTACCTGGTGACGCTCAGTGTTAAGAATAGGTTTAGGTTTGGGGTTAAGAGTAGAACTGGGTTCTGGGTTCCAGTTTGGGGAAAATTAAAGTGAAAAATGTTGGATAGTCAACTGGATATACGTTACATTTAAGGTAAGCATCTACAAAACCCCTACAGCGGCTTATCCAAATGTAGCATTACTAATCAGACAGGAAACCACACCTACCTAGGCCTGTCCACTGACTGCAAAAAGCAAGATGGCCCCAGACTTCCGTTTACTGAGCTCCATCGGACACTTCGAGAAATACTGCTTCTTAAAGCAAGTCCTGAATTGTGTTGATTCAGAATATTTAATCTAGCTGTAATGACCTCTTTTGCCACTGCCCTTCCTTTCATTTCCTTTTCTTTTAGAAAGTCACCGTCATCAGACTCGGGACATTCAAGGAGGGCCTACCCAGTATGGCGCCATTCCACACACTGGCGACTCTGATGATGAACCCATCTGCTCCACCTTTGAGGAGAGGGTAGCCGTCCCAACTGATAGCTCTGAGGTATATGAAGCCCTTAGAGTATGCATGTGTGTATATTCAGTAGAACCTAAGACATATTCATTTAGAGATCTGTTGGTGTTAAAATGTGGGGAGTACACTTCAGTGCACTTGCTAAGGTTTCTCCGCAGGGCCGTTAAGAAATTAGACTATTAAAACACAGCCATGTTTGTATAGTATAACAGTCATAGAGATGTCGTTTCTAGTGGCACATGTACACTGGAGTTAAAATGTGGGAAGTACATTTTTGAGCAGTTTAAGGTTTCTCTGTAGGGCTGTCAAGAAAAAAGACTATCTAGAAAAAACACACCAAAGAGCATTTTTGGATAATGTTACAGTCATAGAGATATAGTTTCCAGGGTTACATGTTCACTCAAGCTAAGAAGCCAAACAGGTTCTTTGGAGGGATTCAGGAACTATAGCTTAAAGCAACTTTAAGTGGTGATGGTTCATAAAAGACATGTGTATCAAATATGATGGTGGCTGCTGGTATGAATTCACAGAAGGCCTTTAGAAGTTGCTGTGCAGCTGTCACATCCTGTCTTGTCTTGCCTCTGTTTTTCTCGGTTTTCTGTTTCTGTCATGTCCATGTGCCCATTGTTGTTCTGTTCCATGTGCTCCTCCTGTATCCGCCCTCTTGTCAGGCCCCTCACCTGTCCGTTGTTTCTGGCTCCGCCCCTTCCCAGGTGTCTCTTGTTAGCCCTTGTTGTTTTATATTCCGTGTGTGCCCTTTGTTCTTGCTTGGTGTTTGTTCCCTTGCTGGTGGTTTGCTTCCATGTCAGTCGTTTTGTCTTCTTGTCCGTTGTTTTTGTAATCCTGTTCAGTATTTCTCAGTTTGCTAGTTTTTTCTTTGGTTTGCTGTCTTTTTTTACTCTTCATTAAAACACTTGTGGTTGCATCCCGTCTCCTCGTCCTGTCCCCTTGTAACAGCAGCCTTAGTAACAAATATATTTTCAGTTACAAGCCCAATTAATTCCTTTGTATTACTATTTACTCTATTACTGTGTATCCTGTTACAGGGTTATGTGGAACTGATTAGAGAAATTACGCAGTATGTACTTGAATATGTCTAAATGCTGACTTTTTAGTACAGTTCTGACTCCACTTCCATTTTTAAACTGAGTAACATTTTGACTCATCTTTGTTCACACTTTCACTTTTACTCAGCCCTGTTTATGTGTACCTTTTCTGCTGCTGGCTCCAGCCAGGCTAATGCTTAGGTGCTATATAAATAAACCTCCCTTGCCTTGTCTTTCATTCACTGCAGTCATTTTAAGTGCTTTACCATTGAGAAAATACAGTACAAAGACAATATAGATTGAAATATAAACAGATGTTAGAGAATAGAAATGAAAACAAAGCATGATTAAATTATACTGGAGAATAGAAATAAAGATAACACATGATTAAAAAGATGTAGGAAATAATAGAATTAAAGATGACTCAACTATAGTTAAAATAAAAATATGTTAAAAGAGTATTTAACTGAACTGAAAGCCTGCTCTAACAGGAATGTTCCTAGCCTGGATTTAAGAGTATTTAGATAGATAGATAGATAGATAGATAGATACTTTATTGATCCCGAAGGAAATTTAGCAGCCAGTAGCGGTTTCACAAAAAACGAACAGCACAGATACACATAATAATACAAAAATATAAAAATAAAACAGTGTTGTGCAGTATGAGAAACCTAAAAGGGATGTTCAGTAACGGCAGCAGTATTACTAACTATTAAGGTATAGGCTATAGAACTATACATACAGCGAGTCACTATCTACGGATATGACAAGTAAATATATAAATATATCTCACTTGGTAAGGAGGCAAGAAATATATACACAGAAGTACAAAACAGGCTGTAGTGCAAAAGTATAAATAAATGAGCAAGGGACGCAGTTTATCAGCAGATAAATGAACAGAATATCATAGACATGATATATAAGTATGAGTATCCATAATGCAGATTAGCGTATATACAGTAACATGTCCGATGAAACTATAAGACAGTGAATAGTGTTGATGAGTCTCTGATTAAATAAGAGAGTTTAGTGAGCTCTCCTCGTCCCTCTTCTGTAGTTGAAGAGCCTGATGGCTCTCGGGACACACATCTCCTGAGTCTGTCCGTAACTCTGCATAGCAGCATAGCACAGGAATGCTCCTTCTGTCCAATGATGGTGTGCACTGGGTGCCCATCATATCCACTACAGAAGTAGTGACCTCCTCTCTGACCTTGACAGTGATGCTCGCCTGACCAGCTTGTCCAGCCGCATCTGTCTCTCTCTTGATGCCTCCCCTCAGCACACCACAGCAAGGAGACAGCGGACACCCACGTCTGTAGAACATCTGCAGGTGCTTCCTACAGACGTTAAAGGGCCTTTTAGAGTCTGCTCCCTCTCTTACTCTGTCAGCTTGCCTGTTGTGTCCAGAGCCTCTTAGGTGCAGTCCGAGATAAGTGTGAGAAACCATCTCTACTTTCGATTAAAGACCGGTGCTGTGTGAGTGGCCTCGCCCTGCGAAAGTCCACCATTTACTTGGAAAAGGTTAGCAGGTTGTTCCTATGGCACCATGCCACAAAGTCCTCCAGTGTCTGTACTAGCAGTATGCCCTAGCCTCAGCAGGCCACAATTACAATCGTAAAGAAGCAAGATCTTGACACTAGACACAAGTAAGTGTAAGACATTTCCAAGAGTGCATCTCTCTCTCTCTTTCTCTCTCTCTCTCTCCAGTGAGGTAGATATTTATCCAGGAGACCAGGTGGGGATCAAGTTGTGCCAGGTCTTTTCACAGGACCTGAATGGTGTTGAATTCCTGAGAAATATGAGCATCTCACAGCCTTTGTCCAGATGGAGTGGGCCCGATGGAGAAGGTAACATAGAACTCTGACCTCCCTGTAGGCGAACTGCAGGGGGGGCGTGTTGGACCTGGGGTTTCAGGTGTGTGTAAAGGAATGCGTTAGGGTTTTCACTTCCGTGACTGTAAGCACCGCCTGAAAAGCCACTGGGTTCGTTCTTGGGTACTGGAACAAGGCATGATGTCATTCCACAGTGTGGGAACCCTGTGGGAGATGTTTGTGGTCCACCTTCATCGGACTTCTTTTACTACAGAGTGGAGTCTCCTGCTCCCGTCTAACCTGGTCTGCGTCGACAGGGGGAGGTGTGGGCTTCACTTAGCAGGAGGTCTGGTGAGATGAGGTGTGAGAATGGAACGGGGGGCCGTGTTGTCTGAGCTATCAGCCTGTGGGAGGGGAGCATGAATACCAAAAGAAGAAGAATGTTGATGTCCAGGCAGTCAGAGACTGAAGTATCAGGAGCTGAGGCGAGACAGGAACAGCTGCAGAGATTGAACTTCAAACCATAGAATTTTTGTACTCAATTGGCTCTGTTTTAATCACCGTCTGTGGCACTGTACTGAAACCAGATATAGCCTGTGATGGTCTTCAATCAAAAACACCTCCCCTCATGTTGTTCTCCCTTAGCTTCTGCTCACCTTCCTCCTGTAGGACTCTTTTGCCTCTAGAGGTGGACTTTGCAGCTCCCTCTGTGTGCTCCTAAGCCCACGTTGTCTTTAAAGGCCCTCTTCAAAGGGGTTCAGAAGGCCAACTGCTGGTTATCCAGGGCTTGTTGTTAGCATCCCAGTTTTTACAGGAAATACACGTCCATGCAGAAGTTATGTAGTCCGTACATGCAGTGTGTATCTCCCTCAATGTTAATATGCAGTACACTCCATTCAGTGGACTCAAAGCAGTCCCTGAGGGCTGCTTCAGCACCATACACATTTCCTGAAGGATACGTGGTGGGTTTATATGTTTCAATAATTGGCTGCAGTACCAGGTTGTTCAGTCCCCAGGGGTAGGCTGTGGCGTGTGTATGCATCCAGTGTCTTGTAGTTCTGCCTAGATGCCCCAACCGGTTCCATTTAATAAAAAGCAGAGTTAAATCCACCTTTTCACTGTTTAGTCTTCCTTGGGCAGAGTAAATGAACAGTCCTAATGACAAAAGTCCATATCGCTGTCTAACCATGTGTGTGTGTGTGTGTGTGTGTGTGTATATATATATATATATATATAAAATCAAATTCTTAGCGTAAAACATTCCGTGAAACTAAAGACAGAATAGTTGCTGGTGAGTAGTCTCTCTGTACTTTTCACACACCTGTCTTTAACCTGCATAGCACATAGCACCTCTGCACTCCCGGTATCACTAGGTGCTCTGAGATTTAGGCCTAGGATGCTATGTGCCCCCTCTGGTGTCAACAGTGCCCTAGGTTTGGGAGCTGCTCCCTCTCTTACTCTGTCAGCTTGCCTGTGTGAGAGTTTAAGCAAGTTGAGAAAACTTTGAGACATGTATTTACAGAAAAGGTTTGGGTGACTACTGACCCCTGATACGTATTAGACAGAACTCCAATCTACAAAATAGAGAAGCAAATGTGACACTGGAACACAATGTGTAAGACATTTCCAAGAGTGCATCTCTCTCTCTCTTTCTCTCTCTCTCTCTCTCTAGATATTTAGCTTCCGCAAGTTGTGGGCCTTCACAGGACCTGGATTCCTCATGAGCATTGCCTTTTTGGATCCCGGAAACATAGAATCTGACCTAGAGTCCGGGGCAGTAGCTGGGTTTCAGGTGTGTTCAAAGGAATGCATACTTTCCCCTTCCGTCACTGTAAGCACCTCTAAACCTTTCGTTCTCTTCCATATGCATTAGCTCCTGTGTTCTTTTTGTGTCCACCCCAACAGAGATTGGCTGCTCATCGGGGCCTTTTACTAAACCATCACAGGGATGCACTTAGCAGAGGTCTGCAAAAGAGAATACCCCCGTGTGAGTTAACCAGAATCTTCTTTCACTGTGTCCGGCTAACAGACAAACACTCATTAACTTCATCATTTTTGTAGAAATTTTAATAATACTGAAACCAGACAAGAAGCAATCAAAAAGTAAAACACATCTTTCCTCATTTCCTCATTGCTAGAGGTCTGCAGGGTGACCCACGTTGCATTAGACAAAGGGACCCAATGTACCAAGCATCCCATGGAAATACAAATAATATATACTGTATGTGTAGATGTTAAATGAACTGTTCCAAAAAATATATACACATAAACATATATATGTTTCAATAATTTCAGTATTTCCCACATCCATTCTTGTCTTCTGCCCAGAGCCCCAAATAAGATTAAATCCACCCCTGGTGACCCGAGTCTGACCAGTCCTACAAAACATTGTCTAACCATTTCCATGTAGAGCATTACTTCCTACCTCTCCCCCACCTCCCTCCCTATCTATCTCTGAGATTTAGAAATAGATGTATGTGCCCCTGTGTAACGTTAGGTTTGGAGCTGGTTAGACTATATTCAGGTATATAACCTCAGAAGCCCAGGTCAGGACACCCCCCTGATACGGACAGAACTTCTACAGAGTGAAATGTGATTGGAAGCAATGGAAGCCAATCACATTTAGGACTATATGTCTTGCCCAGATGGGGGTTTGTGTCCATTGGAGTGGACCGGAAGGAATTTGAGAGTGTCCACCACCAGAAATACCAAAACTGGTATATATTTCTGTGTGATTTCGCACACATATACCACAGTCAAGAAAACCTTACTGATAAGAGTGAGTTTGCACATATTTACCCCAGAAGGTTTTACACAATGCATTTTACCCCAGAAGGTTTTACACCACTGGTAAACTTTACATTTCTTGGGTTACATGTGGAGAAGGCCTAGAGACGAATTATAACCAGACAGCACTAAGTGTGCTATACAGCAGAAGTGGAACAGTCTGGGGTTGTTTATCATTCAACACTGTCTGTGAACTTGTGTTCATTGATGGGACTGCTGGACATGTACATAGACATTTTGGATGCAAATCTGCAAAAGTCTGCAAAGAATCTGCTAGTTTGCCAAAGAAGAAATTACAGTTTTAGAATCTTTTGTTAAAAATATATTAAAATGCTACTTAAAAAAAAACAACTTATATACATACATCCAACTTACATAACTTACATACGTTTGGTGTGTTTGTATACATGACATGCATTTGTGCCGCCTACCTGAATTAATCATCATCCCTTTCTCGCTCCAGGGGCCTCGCATCATCCTGTGGTTAATGATAGAAGTGGCCATCGTCGGCTCAGACATGCAAGAGGTCATTGGTACTGCCATCGCTTTCAATTTGCTTTCTGCTGGAAGGTAGCACAAGCTTTCTGTTCAAATTCTAGTCTTGATATTATAAGTATCAGATTGGGAGAAATTCACTCTATAACCACTGATGCGGCAGGTGGTGTTTAATGGCTTGAGTGGTTTACTGTAAGCAATAATAATTCGGTGTCGTCTTCACCCTTGCAGAATCCCTCTATGGGGTGGAGTGATCATCACCATTGGAGATACCCTGATTTTCCTTTTCTGTGATAAATGGGGTGGGTCCATCTTAATTATTCATTTCCTCACATATGTCTCATTGTGGATACTTATTGTGTCTCATTGTGCATCACTGAACATTAGGGCTGAGGAAGCTGGAAGCTTTCTTTGGATTTCTCATCACAGTCATGGCTGTCACTTTTGGATATGAGGTACTAGAGCCTTACCACGTCTAACACATATACCTCCTTGGCCTGTGCCTGGTGAAAGACCATCATTAAACATAACTGAACTTGTTGCATGATGGGATATCCTGGATTTATACCGCATTTCATATTATAGTCTAAGACTAGATAACATGTCTGTTAACCAGCACTGGCTGGACAAGCTCAGTGCTGACTGCAGATTAGACAGTAGATGTGGGCTTTAGAGAAAACACATAATCCAGTCTCAACTACCATTATATTCTCTAAGTTTACACTAAAACTCACATCCTGTTGCTTTTGATGCTCGTGTGTCCACTTCAGTGTTAGGAACCAGCTCAAAACTACCAGACAAGTGTTTATAATATTGTTGCAGTTATTATTATTACCATATGTCTAAAATAATTCAATAAAAAGCTACAGCAAAGAGGATAAACATGCAACCCACCAACCCAATTTCCTGTGGTCATTTTCCACATGGTTCAAAAGGATTTTGGCACAGGCCTATTAGCTGGTCTATATTTTTGTAAAATATGAAATTACACATTTCACATGCTCTTTAATAATACTATTAATAATATTTCTCTATAAGTGTTCTATAATAATAACAATTAAAAAACCTAGTGTTTGTTGTTACACTGGCAGTAACAGAGAACATCTGTCATACGTTCTAAAGCAGATCTATATGCTCTTTTCCACCTGTTTTTTTTCAGTATGTGATTGTGGCTCCAGACCAGCGGGAGGTGATGAAGGGTATGTTTATTCCGTACTGTCGGGGTTGTGGATCAGCGCAGCTAGTACAGGCTATTGGAATAGTTGGAGCTGTAATAATGCCTCATAACATCTACCTGCACTCAGCCCTGGTGAAGGTAAGACAGTGTAATGTGTGAAGGTAAATACGTGATTCCAATTTCCACCATCCACAATTACAGAGAAAGCTGTAAAACACTGAGAGTAAAATTTATAGAATTAAATCTCAGTCAAACACATCAAAGTGGTTAGATAACATATCAAGAAACTATTATAAATAGATAATTGGAGTGTGTTATTTATCATTAATACCTGCTTCGTGTTCCCAAAAACCTGGCATATTGAATACATTAATAAATGAGACCCCTTGCATGTTTAAGGTGGTAGTAACTTCAGACACTTGCATGTTTCATGAGGATCAGGTTATAAACATCTGCAAGGTGTGTGATGGGATCTATAAATGCAGATACAGTGAATGTCTGGTTTGATGTGTGTAAAATGGGTCCAAAGCAGATGTTAATGATTGGCTAAAAGGAGAGACTGCATCTGGGTGTAAAGGAAGCAGCTGAATTAGCAGGTGTATGAAGGCGTATGGTCATATGAGTCTACCAGTAGTGGCACAAGTCCCAGTCTACAGGAAATCCTCCTCAGAATTGTGCCAGGGAAGGCATCCACCAAATCTGCGCACTTCTTTGATGCAAGAGTGGCTGAACATTGATGTGGCCTACAACCAGAAACTTGTCCAGTCCATACCAAACTGACCTGCAGCTGTTATTCATGCTCATGTAGGTATTACAGACTATTAGGCGAGTTTAAGTCACAGGTGATTTTGTGTCTGGTAAGCTTAGTTGGTGAAAATAATGTTAGATTGAAGTAACAAGATATATAAGTTATGATCCCAAGAACAAAAGCCAGAACAATATAATTACCTCATGGTCCCTATGAACCTCTATACTGTATGAGGATTTAGATTTAGTTTGAATTTTTTTCCAAGTAATTTTGGAGCATGGTTAAAATTGTTAAAGCATCTGGACTTTCTCTCACAGTGTAAAGCTGCAGAGATCAAATCAAAATTTGTGATTTTCATTTCATTCATATGAAACCTACGACATGCCAAGGTTTCTCTGTATTTGAAAGCTCTGACGCTCTGACGCTCTGCCTTGTTGTTTTCTGCAGTCTCGGCAAATAGATCGAACCAGAAATGAGGAGGTAAAAGAGGCCAACAAGTACTACTTCATTGAGGCCAGTATCGCACTCTTTGTCTCCTTCCTCATCAACGTGTTTGTGGTGTCCGTCTTTGCCGAGGCTTTTTATGGAAAGACAAATATGCAGGTGGTAAGTGTTGGCATGGCCCTCAACCTTAATCAGAGCAGAATGCATGCTCCTCTGGCAAAGCCACAATTTAAAAACCCAAAGGAATGCTGACTCAGTGATTTAAAAGAGCCATACTTCTGATTACTCACTGATTTAAACCCCATATAAAAATGATGACTCATTGATTCACAGAGGCAACAGTGTAACCATTCAGGAAGCCAGTACGCAGACCTCTTCCCAAACAACAACGAGACATTAGAGGTTGACATCTACAAAGGGGTACGTCAGAAACTGCTATTCAAATGTGACTTTTGGAGGAAAATATAGTTGGAAGAGTTAAAAAGCTAATTAATGTGCATGCAATGTTTCAGAGAACCTGGTCAAATGATGTTTTGTTTATTTGTTGAACGTGTTTGAACATAATATATCTGGAGAAAAATTAAAGCACAAAATGTGGCCTGTGCAGAAGTCATGGCACGTTGTTTTATTTTTTTTTAGGCGTGTAAAACTCCCCAGTAAAATTCACAGAGACATATACACAGATTTATACACCTTTCATCAAAAAATCAGTTGCACAAATCGTTGCACCCGGAAGAAATCAACCCACAGGAATGAAACTTTGTGGGTAGGTTTGATGATGTGAGATGAAAAGCAAGGACGGTCCTTATTACTGTATATTTCTGTATTTGACTAACCCAACAACCTGCTATAATGGCTGCCCTTAAGATCACATCAGTGTCACCAAAGACTGCAATCGTGTCATGCCAGACTGTCATGGGGTAACTCTGGAGTGTCCTGCTTTTGTCTTGGTGGAGAAGACCCACATATCTGTGTGTGGAGGCACTGTGGTCAAGCGCCAAGATAAGCGGTTTCTTGTCACGCGCCACATCTAATGTCTCTCATACTGAGACACGCTACTTCTGTATGTGTAGCTCAATATATATTACCCATATCAGTCTAAATGCATCATTTACTGTTCCTGGCAACCTTTATCTTCCTTCCCAATAGCACTGTCATCAGACACTTCCTTCTGGGTAGAGCTATTCATTTGATGGAGGGGAAAAAAAATCAGTAAAATCAGTAAAATCAGTAAAATCAGTAAAATCGTCCAATTTGACTGCCCTACCCAAACACGCTTTTTGAAATGCATTTTGACTCATATAGTGATTGATATTTATCAGGGTCATGAGTAAAAATGTATGCACATAAACAAACACCTGTTTACCAGTCCTTCATTCATGTACGGCACATTCAGATCCACTCCTAACATAGATGACCCACTGATTTATTGAGGTGCTTAGGGGCAAGTGGAAAGTACACTGCTAGGTCATGCTAGGTCATTTGCTTGACGATGATCATGTGGAAATGAATCATGACTGAAATGTCGTAGACCTCATACAGCTGTCTGTGAACTCTATGTGAACTCTAACTTTATGGTCAGCCGCAGCTGGAATTTCTACATGAGACGTTAATTTCACTTCCTGTTTTACAACCCAGGGTGCAGTGCTGGGTTGCTTCTTTGGCCCTGCAGCTCTTTACATTTGGGCTGTTGGAATCCTTGCTGCAGGACAAAGCTCCACCATGACCGGTACATACGCTGGCCAGTTTGTGATGGAAGTAAGGCGATTTAAAGAGAGCACCAGCTTTTTTCCTTTTCAGCTGTGTTATAGACAGTGCACAGTTTGTGGTTTCTTCACCATTTCCCCTTCTGTCTGTCCTAAGGGTTTTCTTACGCTCAGCTGCTCCCGCTTTGCTAGAGTGCTGGTCACACGCTCAATTGCTATTGTCCCCACGCTGGTAGTGGCCTTTTTCAAGGATTTAAAGGACCTCACTGTCATGAACGACTTATTGAATGCACTACAGAGCATACAGGTTAGTCAGAACTCCAAACTTTATGACTAGTGAATATACTATATACAAAAGTCCAAAGGTCAGTTTGTGAACACTTTTGAATTTTCTATATTTCTGCATAAATTTGACCTAAAACTTCATCAGATGTTCACACAAGTTCTAAAAGTAGATAACGAGAACCAAAGTAAACAAAAATGTTAGACTTTTTAAAATGTCATTTATTTATTGAGACAAATGATCCAGTATTACATATCTGTGAGTGGCAAAAGTATGTGAACCTTTGCAATAAGTATCTGGTTTGACTTCCTTATTCCCCTTGAGAAAACTAAAAGTTTCCACTAACTGTTAATTAGTCCTGTACGTCGGCTTGGAGTTATTTTAGTCCATTCCTCTGTGTCTTCAACTCTGTTATGTCTGTGGGTTTCCACCCATGGACTGCTCACATCAAGTCCTTCCTTAACGTTTCTACTGGATTAAGGTCTGGACTTGGTCATTACAGATCATTAACTTTACATTATCTTTAGCCGATCTTTGGTAGAACGATATCTTTGCTTGGGTGGTTGTTGTGCTGCATATCCTGGTATAATTGAGAATTTTTTGTTCCTTTAGTGAAGGCAAGCTGTCCTGCCCCACATGCAGCAAACCATGATACTACCACCGCCACGTGTCACTCTAATTTCACCTCCAGATTAACCGCTTATGCTAAAGGTTCACATACTTTTGCTACTAACAGATATGTGATATTGGAACAATAAATAAATAAATCTATATTTTTGTCTAATTTGTTTTATTGGGTTCCCCCTTAACTATTTTTAGGACTTGTGTGAAAATCTGATGATGTTTTAGTTGAAGTTTATGTAGGAATGTCACAAACTTTAAAACACCACTGTATACATGCTGTGTGTGTGTGTGTGGGTGTGAGTGTGTGTGTGTGTTTGTGCGTGTGCATGCGTGTGTGTGTGTGGATGTGTGTGTGTGTGTGCGTGTGCATGCGTGTGTATGTGAATGTGTGGGTGTATATGCGTGTGTGTTTGTGTGTGTGTGTGTGTATGCGTGTGTGTGTGTGCATGCATGTGTGTGTGTGGGTGGGCGGGTGTGTGTGTGTGCATGAGTATATGTGTGTGTGTGCATGCATGTGTGTGTGTGTGTATGTGTGTGTGTATGCGTGTGTGTGTTTGTATGCGTGTGTGTTTGTGTGTGTGTGTTTGTATGTGTGTGTGTGTGTGTGTGTGTTTGTATGCGTGTGTGTGTGTGTGTGTGTGTGTATGCATGTGTGTTTGTATGCATGTGTGTGTGTGTGTTTGTGTGTGTTTGTATGCATGTGTGTGTGTGTGTATGTGTGTGTGTGTAAACACCTTTGTGTCATGTTTTTTTCTCCTTTTTTTTGATCTGTTTTCTTTTCTTTCTTTTTCACAAACAGTTGCCGTTTGCCTTATTCCCAATTCTGACCTTTACTAGCATGGCGACAATCATGAATGATTTTGCTAATGGACTGTGAGTATTGCCTTCCATAGCGTGGCTGTTTCAGTTGATCTGTGGGCCTGTGCACTGTGCAGCACTGTGTTTTATCCCTGTTCATATTAAAGGTATCGTTTTGAAGTTGCATATGAAATGACAGTGTGTGGAATTACAGCCTTAATCACGAGCCTTGTATCTGTTATATAATCACAGAGTGTGGAAAATTGTTGGAACTCTGACCATCCTGGGCATCTGTGCTATAAATATATACTTTGTGGTGGACTATGTGACTGCTTTTAACAGTACACTGGTCTATGTGATCACGGCTCTCCTCTCTATTCTCTATGTGTGTTTCGTTGCCTACCTGGTGAGTGTGCTAATTTACATTCATTAATACACTATTTATGTAAAATACACTCATTAAAGCGTCACTTTAACACTTTACATGAAGTCTTAACTAACTTACCTGAAGGACAGCAGTTACCCAGTTCCTGAATGCACCTCTCTCTTTCTGTTTCCTCAGGCATGGAAGTGTTTGATTGCCCTTGGTCTATCCTGTCTGGATGTAACCTGTAGAAGGAGGAACACACACTCAGCTCTTATTGAGGAACAGCCGGATGCCTAATGCCGGAACTGATGCACACCACTACCAAGAAAACATTATATTATTTTTCTACATATCTTCTTATTATCACATCATGTATTTTAAACCTTAAAACACTTTCTGTGTACAAATACATGTATTAGAGCAGAAGGTCCAGCAAGCACTAGTAATGTTCCAAAATGGTTTTTGGCTTGGACCACAAGCTTTAATATCTATAGAGTGTTTAAAATACAAGGAGCCTCTTTACAGTTTGACACTAACCGCCAGTTTACGGAAACTATCCTTTAAAATGTATTTACTGGAAGGGTCTGTAACGAGCCAACTGTGGTTCTTCTATGGCAGAAGTCTTTAATGTAAGCCCTGGACCGTAACCTTATACCTCTCCATGGTATAATACTGCGGTGGTCTGTCAGTCATATCAACAGTTCAGGAAATCATTTAAGGCTGATATTAATCTGCTCTCAAAATAAAAAAAGAACAAAATAACCACAACTTTAGAACAATGCTACCCTTACAAAGCATATTAATTAGATCATCCTAAAATCATAAATAAGCAGTTATAACACATACTAAAGAAGACCAACAGTGAATTTTTGTTAACAATAAATCTATATCATTTATTTACTCTGTAAGAAGCTCAGATTTTGATTCTTACTCTGCCTTTTCCATTAGTCGGCATTAAACCTGTCAGCTTTAATACATATTGATCATATGTAAGAGGGTTATTTTGCCCTTTTTATTAATGTTATAACTGCTTATCAATACTTTGTTACATGTTTATGACATATCTACAACATTAATAAATAAGTTTCAAACCATCCATAAGCTACTTGTATGGGCAGCTTTATTCTAAAGTGTTCAACAAAATGCTAGTAAGTGCTGACCACCATTTAATCTGCGTTCATAAATGAGTTCATGAGCTCACTCAGGGGACAGATCCCAAAGTATCTATATATAAAAGAGGACCTCTATATAAAAGAGGATTTTATAGTATCTGAG
>JAMWET010001324.1:0-10000 GCA_024036415.1 Prochilodus magdalenae
TAACCCTAACGTGTTCCTGAAGCTCCGCTGAGGACTCGGGTCATTTCCTGAACTAATGGTTTCCATGTTTTCTCTCCACAGATGAAAAAGAGGAAGGAATCCTCGGGAGCATACTCTTACCGAGCTTCCACATCTCCATGCTGTCCGTGGACGACCACATAAGCAAGAAATACGCCTTCAAGGTCCGAGTCTTACATCCGGATCTGAAGGACAGTGCTCTGTAACATCACTTTTAAATGAGTTTAGAGGAGCCGTGTGAGTCTTTCAGAGTCTGCGAGAGTCTGCGAGAGACAGTGCGAGTCTGCGAGAGACAGTGCGAGTCTGCGAGAGTCTGTGAGAGACAGTGCGAGTCTGTGAGGGACTGTGAGAGTCTGTGAGTGACAGTGAGAGTCTGCGAGAGTCTGCGAGAGACAGTGCGAGTCTGCGAGAGTCTGTGAGGGACTGTGAGAGTCTGTGCAAGGCTGTCCTAGTCTGAGCGAGTCTGAGCGAGTCTGTGAGAGTCTGAGCGAGTCTGTGAGGGACTGTGCGAGTCTGTGCTAGTCTGCGCGAGTCTGCGAGAATCTGTGAGAGACAGTGAGAGTCTGCGAGAGTCTGTGAGAGACAGTGAAAGTCTGTGTGAAACTGAGAGACTGCGAGAGTCTGTGCGAGGCTGTGCGAGTCTGTGCGAGTCTGTGCGTGTCTGTGCGAGGCTGTCCTAGTCTGTGCATGTCTGTGAGAGTATGTGCGAGTCTGTGCGAGTCTGTGCGAGACTGAGCGAGTCTGTCCTAGTCTGTGCGTGTCTGCGCGAGACAGTGCATGTCTGTGAGAGTCTGTGCGAGTCTGAGCGAGTCTGTGCTAGTCTGTGAGAGTCTGCGCGAGACAGTGAGAGTCTGTGAGAGACTGCGAGAGTCTGTGCGAGGCTGTCCTAGTCTGTGTGAGTCTGTGTGAGTCTGTGCGAGTCTGAGAGAGTCTGTGCGAGTCTGAGAGAGTCTGTGCGAGTCTGTGCGAGACTGCGAGTCTGAGCGAGTCTGTGCGAGTCTGAGAGAGTCTGTGCGAGTCTGTGCAAGTCTGTGCGAGTCTGAGAGAGTCTGTGCGAGTCTGTGAGAGTCTGTGCGAGTCTGTGAGAGTCTATGCAAGTCTGTGAGAGTCTGAGCGAGTCTGTGAGAGTCTGCGAGTCTGAGCGAGTCTGTGAGAGTCTGTGCGAGTGTGAGAGTCTGAGTGAGTCTGTGAGAGTCTGCGAGTCTGTGCGAGTCTGTGAGAGTCTGAGAGTCTGAGCAAGTCTGTGCGAGTCTGTGAGAGTCTGCGAGTCTGTGAGAGTCTGTGCGAGTCTGTGAGAGTCTGTGCGAGTCTGTGAGAGTCTGTGAGAGTCTGTGCGAGTGTGAGAGTCTGAGTGAGTCTGTGCGAGTCTGTGAGAGTCTGAGAGTCTGTGCGAGTCTGTGAGAGTCTGAGCGAGTCTGTGAGAGTCTGTGCGAGTCTGTGCGAGTCTGTGCGTGTCTGTGCGTGTCTGTGCGAGTCTGTGCGAGTCTGTGCGAGTCTGTGAGAGTCTGTGCGAGTCTGTGAGAGTCTAAGTGAGTCTGTGCGAGTCTGTGCGAGTCTGTGCGAGTCTGTGAGAGTCTGTGCGAGTCTGTGAGAGTCTGAGTGAGTCTGTGCGAGTCTGTGCGAGTCTGTGAGAGTCTGTGCGAGTCTGTGAGAGTCTGTGAGAGTCTGTGAGAGTCTGTGCGAGTCTGTGAGAGTCTGAGTGAGTCTGTGAGAGTCTGTGCGAGTCTGTGCGAGTCTGTGAGAGTCTGTGAGAGTCTGAGTGAGTCTGTGAGAGTCTGTGCGAGTATGGGGTGATATATGTAGGTGTGTGACCGTGTACTTTGGGGGTCTCTGTGTGGGGGCTGTAGCTCTCCGTGTGAGAGTGTGTTTGCTGTATCACACATACCACGAGAGGATAATGAGACAGGAGTGAATCTGTACAGAGCCCTGATTACTAACATGGCGATAGAGGTCAGCGTGTCCGGCTGCTGTCACGGTCTCGTGGTTCTGCTTTGCCCTGTTTGTCTGTAAGAAAAACCTTCAGTGTCTGCGGAATCCTGTTTTCCTGTTTTCCTGTTTGTCTGTTTGTTCTTTGTTCTGTTGTGAGTAGAACTTTGTCTGGACTCACTCAGTGTCTCTCTTCTCTTCCGTCTGCCCTCTGGATGTTGGCGTCTCATGAGCTGGAGCCCCCCAGTGTTTACTGAGAGCAGTCTGACCATGACGGTGAGTTCTGAGAATGACGAGGTTATCATGGTGGTCTGAGTAACGGAGTGATTCAGGAATTTAACCAGTTGGCTCTGAACTCGGGTCCGGCGGACCTCTGTTCGGTTCTGTTTAGCATTTTTATGAAAGTATGAATTGTAATGACAGCTGTCCGTACGGAGGGCGAGAGTTTCAGCTGAGGTCACAGTACAGCGCCTGGTTCTCTAATCCGTCCTTCGTCCTTTTCCAGGTTTGTTTTTCCAGGCCACACATCCGAACATGCGGACGTACTACTTCTGCACTGACACAGCCAAAGAGATGGAGTCCTGGATGAAGGTGATGACAGATGCGGCCTTGGTCCACACTGAGCCAATTAGAAGGTATGAAGACCCTCTTATGGGAGACCCTGCCCACCCTGCTCCCCCAGCCCCCGCCCCACCCCCGCTGTGCAGTGTGCGGTGTGTTCCTTGTGGTGTTCAGGCTGCAGCGTTGTGGAAAAAGAGAGCAGGATAGACGAGGAGAGCAGCTGTGTAACTCCTCTCCTGCTGCTCCTAAAGGTGGAGGCGGCGTTGCACTGTAAGTGCAGGTAATTGCCCACTTTGTGTCTCTGCCTGAAGAAGCGCTGCTGACAGGAACCCGGAGACGCCTCTTCATCCATCTGTTCACTCCACACATCTTTAGTCTGGTGCCTGACGAGTCAGGGGAGCTCCTATCACTGTCGGTCCTGGTGTCGGTACTGGAGTGTGAGGGACGGTCCTGAAGGGGCTTTTATAAGTTCTGTGATTCTGAGAACAGAAATATTAACCCAGAGTTCACGGTTCTGTAAAGCTGCTTCCTGATCGTCGTCATGGTGAAACCGACACAGCGGGATTAAATTCACCAGGGTTATTATCACGTCTGGTCGCCCTGCGGCTCCGACTCACCTTTCCAGTAACTTGTTGTGGTGGTGGTGTTGTTGTTGTTGTTGTGGTGGTGGTGGTGGTGGTGGTGTTGTTGTTGTGGTGGTGGTGGTGTTGTTGTTGTGGTGGTGGTGGTGTTGTTGTTGTTGTCGTGGTGGTGTTGTTGTTGTTGTTGTTGTTGTTGTGGTGGTGGTGGTGGTATTGTTGTTGTTGTGGTGGTGGTGGTGGTGGTGGTGGTGTTGTTGTTGTGGTGGTGGTGGTGTTGTTGTTGTGGTGGTGGTGGTGGTGGTGTTGTTGTTGTCGTGGTGGTGTTGTTGTTGTTGTTGTTGTTGTGGTGGTGGTGGTGGTATTGTTGTTGTGGTGGTGGTGGTGGTGGTGTTGTTGTTGTGGTGGTGGTGGTGTTGTGTTGTTGTGGTGGTGGTGTTGTTGTTGTGGTGGTGGTGGTGTTGTTGTTGTTGTCGTGGTGGTGTTGTTGTTGTTGTTGTTGTGGTGGTGGTGGTGGTATTGTTGTTGTTGTTGTTGTCGTGGTGGTGTTGTTGTTGTTGTGGTGGTGGTGGTGGTGGTATTGTTGTTGTTGTTGTTGTCGTGGTGTTGTTGTTGTGGTGGTGTTGTGTTGTTGTTGTGTTGTGTTGTTGTTGTTGTTGTTGTTGTGGTGGTGGTGGTGGTATTGTTGTTGTTGTTGTGGTGGTGGTGTTGTGGTGTTGTTGTGTGGTGGTGGTGTTGTGTTGTTGTTTTGTTATTGTTGTGGTGTTGTTGTTGTGGTGGTGGTGGTGGTGGTGTTGTTGTGGTGTTGTGTTGTGGTGGTGTTGTGGTGGTGGTGTTGTGGTGGTGGTGTTGTATTGTTGTTGTTGTGTTGTTGTTGTGGTGGTGGTGTTGTGGTGTTGTTGTTGTGGTGTGGTGTTGTGGTATTGTTGTTGTGGTGTTGTTGTTGTGGTGTGGTGTTGTGGTATTGTTGTTGTGGTGTTGTTGTTGTGGTGTGGTGTTGTGGTGTTGTTGTGGTGGTGTTGTGTTGTTGTGGTGTTGTGTTGTTGTGTTGTTGTTGTGGTGTTGTTGTGGTGGTGTGGTGTTGTGTTGTTGTTGTGGTGTTGTGTTGTTGTGGTGGTGTTGTGTTGTTGTGGTGTTGTGTTGTTGTGGTGTTGTTGTGTTGTTGTGGTGTTGTGTTGTTATGGTGTTGTGTTGTTGTGGTGGTGGTGTTGTGTTGTTGTTGTGGTGTTGTGGTGTGGTGTTGTGGTGGTGGTGGTGGTGTTGTTGTGGTGGTGTTGTGTTGTTGTTGTGGTGTTGTGTTGTTGTGTTGTTGTTGTGGTGTTGTTGTGTTGTTGTGGTGTTGTGTTGTTATGGTGTTGTGTTGTTGTGGTGTTGTTGTGGTGGTGGTGTTGTGTTGTTGTGGTGTTGTTGTTGTGGTGTGGTGTTGTGGTGTTGTTGTTGTGGTGTTGTGTTGTTGTGGTGTGGTGTTGTGTTGTTGTGGTGTTGTTGTGGTGTGGTGTTGTTGTTGTGGTGTTGTTGTGGTGTGGTGTTGTGTTGTTGTGGTGTGGTGTTGTGTTGTTGTGGTGGTGTGGTGTTGTGGTTGTTGTTGTTGTGTTGTTGTGTTGTTGTTGTGTTGTTGTGTTGTTGTTGTTAGAAACTCAGTTAAAAGGGTTTATGTACTGATCTGTCTAAAATTCTCTGTGAGTGAAAAAGCTCCACTCCTCTCTCACGCTGACTCATCCTCTCTTTCTTCTTTTCTTCCTCTTTTTCTCTGGGTCAGGCTGGAGAAGGTGAAGGTAGACCCACGCAGCCCGCAGGAGATGAACAACATGTTGAATCACAGAGTTCTGACCCGACCTGAAATTCAAAACAACGAGAGGAACCGCGAGAGCCTTCGCCAGGAAGACAAGAAGCAGAAGCAGCTGGAGAAGCAGCCCAGCATCCACCGGGAGAAGGACCGAGGCTCGCTGCTGAAAGACTCGGAAAAGTTCTCCCACCCAACAGAAAACCTCCCGCAGAAAGACGGACACAAGTACGCTCTGCAGAAGGACGGAGATCGGTACATGCTGCAGAAGGATGTGGAAAAGCTTGTTCTCCAGAAGGACGGGGAGAGGTACGCGCTTCAGAAGGACGGAGAACGGTACACCCTCCAGAAGGACGGAGAGAAGTACCTGCTCCAGAAAGACGGGCAGAGATTCACGCTCCACAAGGACGGAGAGAAGTACGTGCTTCCTAAGGATGCTGAGAAGTACGCCCTGCAGAAAGATGGTGAGAAGTATCAGAAGGACGCGGGACGACCCCTGCAGAGGGAGAAAGAGAAGCCCATGCTCCAGAAGGAACCAGAGAAGCCCAGCCTTCAGAGAGACGGTGAGAAGTACGGCTTCCAGAAAGAGCTGGGCGTGGAGAGACCTCTCACCAAAATCAACAGCATCAAGCTGCAGCCGGCCCAGGCAGCCGCCATCGCCGCCGCCGTCTCCTCATCCCGGCAGCTCCAGAGCGCTGGAGCTCTCGCCCCGTATAAACCACCACAAGTCAACGGATCAGGAGAACGGAGCCCGGGAGACACTGTCGGTACTCTTCCCCAGAGAACGTCGGTCCCGCCCCAGTCCACGGAGCCGGAACGAGCGCTGAGCAGAACCGACTCCATGCAGCAGCTAGAGCAGTGGGTCAGGATGCACCGCACGCGAGGACAGGATGATGACACGAGGAGGTATGCTTCCTGTTCATGAGTGAACCCTGGCAGGCCGAGCCTAGGGTCTAAACACCACCGTCACCGTTAACCTCACACCTGAAACTGCAAGCCCCTGTACTGTTCACACGGTTCTCAGCCCAACAGTTCTGTTTCCCTTTAGAGTTCTTCACAGTGGTGGTGGTGGGAACCAGGGTTCTCCATGTCTAGAACACATTTTATTGATCTAAACCCCCAGTGAACCCCCCACTACTAAGTTCCTTTGGGGGACTATTTGACCTCACAGCGCCCTGCAGCATGTATCCCTCCACCATGAATGGAGTTTAAGGCGGAGATCTTCTCCACTCTATCATAAACAGCGTCTCAGACATCAGGCAGCGTATTCAGAACCTCCTCCTGTAGGAACTTCCTGTGAGGGAGACTTTAGAGGGGACGTCTGGTTACCTTCACCACCACTGGGAACTGACTTTACATCTGAAGGGTTGAACTCAGCAGTGTTTCTGCCTCCTGGTCGGACAGATAAGAGGATGAGGCTGGTCAGGTCATGAGGTCTTTCCTTCAAGCCTCTGACTCGGAGCTGCTGATGTTGGAGCTCCTCCATGTTCCTCTCCTGTCTGGACAGCTTCGGGCACTAGGGAGCTCCTGTCTGCCCTCTCAGCGGCAGGCCTTGTTCCTCTGTGAGCTCTGTATCGAACAGCAGAGCACATCACTGACAGGGACCATCAGCTCCGTTTACACTTCTGTTTGGGAAGTGAAGGATACACTTTCTCTCCTCCTCAGATACATGAATCATAAAGAGAGAGAGGGGTGGGGGGGTGAAAGTGGGAGAGAGATAACCTAGAGAGAGAGACAGGGGGAGAGAAAGAGAGAGAGAGAGAGAGAGATGGGAAGAGAATGAGAGACAGTGGGAAATATACAGAGAGAGAGAGAGACAGAGAGAGCCACAGACAGAGGGAGGAGAGAGTGAGTGAGAGAGAGAGAGATCCCTCCTTCAGTCCTCTGTGCATGTTGCTCCTGTTGTGTTGCTGCTGTCTGGTGTGAACAAGAGGAGGATGGTTCCCCTTCTGAGTCTTGGGTTCTCCTGCCCCTGTAGCCCTTGGCGGCGCTCAGTGGGGGCGTGGACCCGGCTGTCCCGTGACTAGTCCTGCGGCTCTGGTGGAGCTGTGTACTAGATAGCTTGTAGTGTTTTGTGTTTCTGTTCTGAGGTTCTGACGTTTCGTCTCTGTTCCAGCATCACATCCTATCAGACGCTGCCACGAAACATGCCGAGCCATCGGGCGCAGGTGGTACCGCGCTATCCAGAAGGCTACCGCACGCTTCCTCGCAACATGCTGCGCCCAGACAGCATCTGCAGCGTAGCAGGCTCAGTGTACGACCGCGCGCTGCAGCCCACCACGGCAGAGAAGCGCCGCTCCATGCGCGACGACACCATGTGGCAGCTGTATGAGTGGCAGCAGAGGCAGGCGCACACCCGGCTGGGCTACGGCACGCTGCCCAGCCCCAAAACTATGGGCCACATCGCTGAGTCCATCCCTTCCTCGCCCTCTCACGGGTCGCTGGCTCTGTACCACTCCGTGTCCCCCAACCGACCCTTCAACCCCAGCTCCGAGGTTTCCTCACCAGTGTTCCGAGGAGACGTCACCATCGACCGCCGCCACAGGGCTCACCTTGCAAAGGTACTTGCTCACCTCACCTAAACGTCATTCCAGAACCCTCTCTGAACCTCTTCCTCCACTCAGAGCGGCTGATGACGAGCATCCTGCTGTCGAAGGTTCTCGTTTGACCTGCGGGAGAGTGGGTTCAGGTGCCGGACCCGGCGCCGGGCGCTGGAGGCTTGGTTAATTATGGGTTGTTGAATACGAGAGGATGCTGTTATGGGTTTCAGATCTTCACTCTGTTCTTCTCATTTTCTTTGCTTTGCTTTCTGTCAGTACACGTACCTGCCTGATCGCAGAGCTCCAGCAGCTCCCAACATCACATCTCAGTCCCTGCAGGGCAAAACGGTACGCTACACCTCCTGCCTCCGTCTGTCTCCCCTAACACGCATAACTCTCCCCTCTCTGAGGTCCAGGAACCAGTAGCCATGAGCAATGATTGTTAGTCAGAGCCGGTGAGATATCACCCCACGCAGCCTGCAGCGCTGGGTTCCACACAGCCTCGTTTCCCTCTGTAGTGCTTTGTTAACTAACGGGAGCTGGGGAGCTGCGCTAGTGACCCCCGGTCAGTGGAGGTTGAGCAGATGTGTAATGTTGTCCTGCGGTTATTGATCTGTAACAGTGTACCCTGTATATGCACACACTGCTGTCCAGAACCACAGGCCTACAGTAGAACCCAGCATTTCCACTTTCCACTAAACCATATTCCAGTGTTTGTCCACAATGGCTCTCTAACCACAACCCCTGTGCGCCCCCAGCCAGAGGAGCTGACCCTGCTGCTTATCAAGCTGCGACGGCAGCAGGCTGAGCTCAACAGCATCCGAGAGCACACTCTCGCTCAGCTAATGCAGCTAAACCTCGATGCCTCCAATCCAAAGGTCAGCCTCGGAGGATCACCGCGCCAGTCCGTGCATCCCCAAGTGACGGAATGCTTAGTCGCCTTTCCCCTCATGCCCGACTCCGTTTCTGTTTCTGGTTGTGGATGTTTGCAGCATGCTGACTGTCATTGTTGTGTTGAGTTCTGGCCGAGCTGCGTTTCCCTGTACTAACACAGATAGAACCTTTAGACCCCAGCCGGTTCTGCTGGTGTGTTCCTGCCTGAGCCGTGTGCAGAGCACTTAGCAGATACTTCACTCTGTAGGAGGTGCGTCTTTCACGCCTGCAGCGCCCCACCCTGTGCTTGTGTTCCTGTTGGATGCTTGTCCTAAGTTCTGCACTGCTGCCTGGATCCATACTCCCTGACCCACTAGTGCATGCTGATTGGCTGAGAGCTGCCGTGGTGCTGTGGGTAGTTGTGAATGGCCTGTTAGCTGATGTGTTAGTTCTGGCCCGCTGGGCTGCCCTCTCCTCTGTTTCTCTCTTTCTCAGACGTTCTGTTCTCCTCCTGAGCTCTCTCTTCTCTCCTCTCTCCTTTCCACTGCCTTCACTAGAGCGAGATCCTCTCCCATCACCTGCAGAGGAATCTCATGTATTTGGACAGCCAGGTGAGGGTCGCTGTGCTCTCTCTCTCTCCCTCTCTATCTCTCTCTCTCTCTCTCTCTCTCTCTCCATCTCTGTCTCTCTCTCTCTCCCTCTCTATCTCTCTCTCTCTCTCCCTCTCTCTCTCCATCTCTGTCTCTCTCTCTCTCCCTCTCTCTCGCCCTCTCTCTCTCCCTCTCTCTCTCTCTCTCTCTCCCTCTCTCTCGCACCCTCTCCCTCTCTCTCTCTCCCTCTCTCTCGCACCCTCTCCCTCTCTATCTCTCCCTCTCTCTCCCTCTCTCTCTCTCTCTCTCCCTCTCCCTCTCTCTCGCATCCTCTCCCTCTCCCTCTCTCCCTCTCTTTCTCCCTCTCCCTTTCCCTCTCTCCCTCCCTCTCTCACTGAAATGTGTTCCAGAGAAATATTCTTTATTTAGGTTTTATTCAGCTGTGATGAATCATTATTATTATTATTATTATTATTATTATTAATATTAATATTGGTGATAACGCGTTCTATAGAGTTCACTCAGAGCTGAGTGTAGAGGAGTGTAGGGGTCTGGAGTGCAGTAGAGGAGTGTATACCTGTAGGGTTAGTGATATATACGTATCTATAGCTGCGTGCCTGAGTGTCAGGGCTCCCTCTCTGGGGGTCGGTTGGGTGTTAATGAGGAAGTGTAATGTTTCCTAGGCTAAGATAAGAGAACCGAACGATCCAATCAGAGCACTCCATCAGGAGTCTCAGCTCAGTAACTCTGCTACTGTGATGGTGAATATCTGGTCATGTGACACATGCAGGTTTCAAACTGGATTAAACCCGTATCAGTAGCATCAGTAGAGATCCTACCTGGAGCTGCTCACCTGAACGTCTGAGCTGCTCTCTCAGTAACCCCTCACCTGCTGCTGTGGAGCTCCTACAGTCTGAGTTACTGCTAGTCCAGACTGGTACTGAGGAGCAGGAGAACCCCCAGCCGGGGTATCTACTGAACTCCAGCAGCGTCAGGCGCTCAGGGACGCAGCGCGGGTGAACGAGACACACGTTAGAGGCACGCGTTAGAGGCAGAGACACGCGATAGAGACACACGTCAGAGGCACATGTTAGAGACGCGTCAGAGACAAACGTCAGAGACACACATTAG
>JAMWET010001324.1:15000-32500 GCA_024036415.1 Prochilodus magdalenae
TACCCCCAACTCTACCCCTACCTCTACCCCAACCACTAACAATACCCCTGCCTCTACCCCTACCCCGAACTCTACCCCTACCTCTACCCCAACCCCTAAACCTACCCCTTAATCCTACTCCTACCTCTACACCCTACCCCTGCCTCTATCCCTAACCCTACCCCCTACCTCTATCCCTAACCCCTAACAATACCCCTGCCTCTACCCCTACCCCCAACTCTACCCCTACCTCTACCCCAACCACTAACAATACCCCTGCCTCTACCCCTACCCCCAACTCTACCCCTACCTCTACCCCAACCCCTAACAATACCCCTGCCTCTACCCCTACCCCGAACTCTACCCCACCTCTACCCCAACCACTAACAATACCCCTGCCTCTACCCCTACCCCGAACTCTACCCCACCTCTACCCCAACCACTAACAATACCCCTGCCTCTACCCCTACCCCGAACTCTACCCCACCTCTACCCCAACCACTAACAATACCCCTGCCTCTACCCCTACCCCCAACTCTACCCCTACCTCTACCCCAACCACTAACAATACCCCTGCCTCTACCCCTACCCCCAACTCTACCCCTACCTCTACCCCAACCACTAACAATACCCCTGCCTCTACCCCTCCCCCGAACTCTACCCCTACCTCTACCCTAACCCCTAACCCTACCTCTATCCCTAACCCCTACCTCTATCCCTAACCCCTACCTCTATCCCTAACCCTACACCTACCTATATCCCTAACCCCTAACCCTACACCTACCTCTCTCCCTAACCCCTAACTCCTACCTCTCTCCCTAACCCCTAACCCCTACCTCTATCCCTAACCCCTACCTCTATCCCTAACCCCTACCTCTATCCCTAACCCTACACCTACCTATATCCCTAACCCCTAACCCTACACCTACCTCTCTCCCTAACCCCTAACCCCTACCTCTATCCCTAACCCTACACCTACCTATATCCCTAACCCCTACCTCTACCCTAACCCCTAACCCTACCTCTATCCCTAACCCTACACCTACCTCTATCCCTAACTACTAACCCTACACCTACCTCTATCCCTAACTCCTAACCCTACACCTAACCCCTACCTCTATCCCTAACCCTACACCTACCTCTATCCCTAACCCCTAACCCCTACCTCTATCCCTAACCCCTACCTCTATCCCTAACCCCTAACCCCTACCTCTATCCCTAACCCCTAACCCCTACCTCTATCCCTAACCCCTACCCACTACCTCTATCCCTAACCCCTAACCCCTACACCTACCTCTATCCCTAACCCTACCCCCTACCTCTCTCCCTAACCCCTAACCCTACACCTACCCCCTACCTCTATCCCTAACTCCTAACCCTACACCTACCTCTATCCCTAACTCCTAACCCCTAACCCCTACCTCTATCCCTAACTCCTACCCCTACACCTACCTCTATCCCTAACCCCTCACCCTACACCTACCTCTATCCCTAACCCTACACCTACCTCTATCCCTAACCCCTAACCCCTACCTCTATCCCTAACCCCTAACCCCTACCTCTATCCCTAACTCCTAACCCACTACCTCTATCCCTAACCCCTAACCCCTACACCTACCTCTATCCCTAACCCTACCCCCTACCTCTATCCCTAACTCCTAACCCCTACCTCTATCCCTAACCCCTAACCCCTACCTCTATCCCTAACTCCTAACCCTACACCTACCTCTATCCCTAACCCCTCACCCTACACCTACCTCTATCCCTAACCCCTAACCCTACA
The DNA here is from genome assembly GCA_024036415.1 of Prochilodus magdalenae. Lineage (NCBI taxonomy): Eukaryota > Metazoa > Chordata > Actinopteri > Characiformes > Prochilodontidae > Prochilodus > Prochilodus magdalenae. The sequence goes on from JAMWET010001324.1 coordinate 16,763, forward strand.
CCTACCTCTATCCCTAACTCCTAACCCCTACCTCTATCCCTAACCCCTAACCCCTACCTCTATCCCTAACTCCTAACCCTACACCTACCTCTATCCCTAACCCCTAACCCTACACCTACCTCTATCCCTAACTCCGAACTCCTACCTCTATCCCTAACCCCTAACCCCTACCTCTATCCCTAACTCCTAACCCTACACCTACCTCTATCCCTAACCCCTAACCCCTACCTCTATCCCTAACTCCTAACCCTACACCTACCTCTATCCCTAACCCCTAACCCCTACCTCTATCCCTAACCCCTAACCCCTACCTCTATCCCTAACCCTACCCCCTACCTCTATCCCTAACTCCTACCCCTACACCTACCTCTATCCCTAACTCCTAACCCCTAACCCCTACCTCTATCCCTAACCCCTACCCCTACCTCTATCCCTAACCCCTAACCCCTACCTCTCTCCCTAACCCCTAACCCTACACCTACCCCCTACCTCTATCCCTAACCCCTACCCCCTACCTCTCTCCCTAACCCCTAACCCTAACCCTAAACAACTGAACAAACACAAAGCACCGTGTAGAAGCAGGTGGTGCTAACTGTGTACCTGCGTGTTTAGACGGAGCCCCCGAGTCAGCAGCACGTCCAGATTCAGAAGGAGCTGTGGAGAATTCAGGACGTGATGGAGGCACTGAGCAAAAACAAGCCAAAGAGGACCACTGAACCCAGTACGACACACGCACACACACCGCACACACACACCGCACACACACACACACACACACACACACACACACACACACACACACACACACACACACACACACACACACACACACACCGCACACACACCGCACACTCACACACACACACACACCGCACACACACACACACACACCGCACACTCACACACACACACACACACACACACACCGCTCACACACACACACACACACACAGACCGCACACACACACACACACCGCACACTCACACACCGCACACACACACACACACACACACACACCGCACACACACACCGCACACACTCACACACACACACACACACACACCGCACACACTCACACACACACACACACACACACACACACACCGCACACACTCACGCACACACACACCGCGCACACGCTCACACACACACACACACACACCGCACACACTCACACACACACACAGCACACACTCACACACACACACACACTCTCACACACACACACACACACTGCACACACTCACACTCACACACACACACACTCACACACACACACACACACTGCACACACACACACACTCTCACACACACACACCGCACCCACTCACACACACACACACACACACACACACACACTCACACACACACACACTCACACTCACACACACACACACCCACCATAGGTCTGTGGTTCTAAGGTTCTTACGGGGGTGCAGGGTTTTTCTCACTAGCACATTCAGTGCTGTAATTTGGGGTTTTGTATTTCCAGGCTTTCCGGGGGCGAATCCGATTTCCAGCCTTCAGAAAAGTGAGGTGAGTGTAGAGAACCACAGCTGGCTGTCTTTACTGATACTGGAAATCTGTGTGTGGAAGTAGAAGGTCATGCTCAGACCTCCACTGTGGACCGGGTTAAGGCTGATGTACTGATCGCCTGTCCAGTAAGAACTGCTGAGATTGCATTAATGCGTGTTCAGTAATAAACTAAAACCTCACTGAACGTCGCCTACAGGCTGACAGGCTCCTGGAGCAGTCTCCAGGGTTAGGGAGAGATCCGTTACTGACCTGATCGTTAATGATATACGGGAGGTGGGAACCCTAACCCTGAGTGGGAACCTGCACGTGTGCTGCTGTTAGCATGATGCTAACAACCTGAACACTTGTATGTGAACAACAAATGCAAACAACAGAACTTCATTTTCAGTGATGAGGAACCGAACACGAGTCTAGAACCAAGATCTACTTGCAGTGTGACGCGCACGGCCCAGTGTACGTGCTCAGTAAGTTAGGCGAGCGCTGTGATTGGTCAGGCTTCAGTAGAAACTGGGTGTTCTGCCAGCGCTGCGGCCATCGTCCACTACTTCTGTCCAAACTCAGCTCGGAGCCAGCAGTTGCCCCGGCAACCGAGCTTTCATTTCACCTCTCCGTTGGGCCTATTTTCGATCTGTAGGAATCTGACTCTGTGCCCCCGCGTCCTCCGCTTCCCCAGCTGTACGAGGGCGGAGAGCGCCCAGGCATGCCCCCTCTGTCCTGCCCCAGCTCGGCGCAGCCGCACACGCCTCGCACAACTGCACACCGCCCCGAGGACCGCAAGACCGCCCAGCGCAATGGCAGCCACAGCGTAAGAGGCTGCTTAGTCCCCACCCGCCCACCATGTCCCACCATTCCTGCTCTCCTCCTCCACATCCTCTGATTCTTCACACTCCACTGTGTTGATGTCCATCTCAGCCAGCATCGTCGCTGCCGTGTGATCTGTCGAGATTTCTTAGTGCAGTGAAGAGACATCAGATCACTGACTCCATTCTGTTTCATCATCCCCTCTCATGCCTCTCATACTGTCCGTCCATGAAGCTCCTTCTGGAGATCTGTGTGTCCATTAAATGTGTGGTCACTCCTCCAGGGTCCAGACTACAGACTGTATAAGAGTGAGCCAGAGCTGACCACGGTGGCTGAAGTAGATGAGAGTAACGGAGAGGACAAATCTGAACAAGCTGCTGAAAAAGAACCTTCTGGTACTAAAGGTACTCCAGCGTCTCCCCATCAGAGAGCACCGCTGCAGTGTCCCCCACTTCCCTCTCTTATCCTCTGTGTGTTCTTATTGGCAGGCTTGCCGTATCCTGTGGGTGTAGTGAGCCCCAGAACCAAGTCTCCGATGCCGGAATCCTCCACGATTGCCTCGTATGTGACTCTTCGGAAGAACAAGAAGCCGGACCCCAGAACAGTACGTCCTTTCAACAGTTCAGTCGCTCCAGCTTTAGTAAACCTTCTCTACAGAGTTCCAGGAGGATTTTAGAGCACTGGTGGGATTGTGGAAAAGGCCTGCGTGGTTCCACTGCCTGGTTCTCTCAGTATAAACAGTGTGCAGCTGAAAACACCACCTGCATGTCAGACCCTCACTGAGCTGCCGCTGCTGTGCCTGTATACCGCACACAGGCTGGAGTACCTCCTCTCGCTCTGTACTAGAGGTGGAGGAGCAGACCGAGTATTCCAGCACTCACTCTGAAACGCCTCCGGAGTCCGGAGTCTGTGTAGTTCAGCTCAGATAAATATTAATGTAGACAAAACAGTTTCTCTCTCTCTCTCTCTCTCTCCATCTCTCTCTCTCTCTCTCTCCCCATCTCACTCTCTCTCTCTCTCTCTCTCTCTCTCTCTCACACTCTCTCTCTCTCTCTCTCTCACACTCTCTCTCTCTCTCTCTCACACTCTCTCTCTCTCCCCATCTCACTCACACGCTCTCTCTCTCGCTCTCACTTACTCTCTCCCCCCACTCCTCTCTCACTCTTGCTCTCTCAATCTCTCTCGCTCTCAATTTCTCACTTTTCCTCACTCTCTCTTCCTCTCCTCATTTCTCTCTCTTTCACTCTCTCTCTCGCTTTCTCACTCTCTCGCTCTCTGACTATGACCAGGACCGTCCACACAGCGCAGTCGAGCAAATGAGCGGCATGGTGGAGGGAGCTCGGCAGCGCATGAGCGTTGAAGAACAGATGGAGCGTATTCGGAGGCACCAGCAGGGGGCGCTCCGTGAACGCGAGAGGAGGAAGGAGGAGAGCGGTCTCTCACACAGCCTTTCCTTCAGTAAAGACAATCCACACTACTACACCCTGCAGGTAACAGGACACCCGCACATCACCTGCACCTCCATCGCACCTCCCACAGCAACAGCGCCTTATTCTCACACAGCCAGAGGACGAGGTTCTCACACCCTGTTAAACCGCAGGAACACGACTCAGGGATCCTGTCACTCCACTACCGTACAGTACCGAGTGCAGTAACCCACAGTAATGAGAAATACAGTACAGTATAAATCAATATGTAGATTAATAAACATCATTGAATCCTCAGCCATCAGTTTGATTGACACTCAGGGATTGACGCTGCAGAGGTGCGGTAGTTTGGTGAGTTAAGCTTCAGGGAAAGCCAGCTTTGTGGTTGTAACCCTGGGCAGCCTCACTTGGTCGGAGTCGTGTGAGCTGCTATGAATGCAGGACCACGGAGCAGCTGTCTTTGCTTTCGTCTCAGATGAACGGTCTTTGCAGGAACGAGGCTGTGGGAAATCAGCTTTATGAATTATGCATAATGCTTACAGCAGTCTGGCTGCGTCACATCTGTCACTGAGCCTGCTGATCTCAAGATGCCTGTCATGCTCCGAGCGCTCTTCCTCAGCACCTCATATGCAGAAGTACTGTACGTGCTGAAACAGCGAAGAAGTGTCTGGCCTTCACTTTGGCTATAGCATATCCTCTAGAACGTGTTCTAGATAAAAGTGAAGTTTTAGGGGCGCGCTGCTGTGGACTGTGGAAACCTGGTGAGGTTTACTTCTCTGACTGTGTGTTTATCAGCCCTGCATGAAAAGCTCCGTGTTGTCACCAGAAGAGCAGGAGGGGAGGAGGAGAGTGACGCCTGCAGGAGAAACGGAGCTGATGAAAATTATGGCCACATCGAAAGAGAACTCCAAACCAGCCGAGGTACCAGAACATGCACCCGACCCGGTTCTCACATCATAGGACCGCACATCCAACAGGAGCACTGTAGCACAGTCACTGGACAGGTTTCAGAGGCTGTTACTCTCCACATTACTCTCCGCTTTACTCTCCGCATTACTCTCTACATTACTCCTCATTACTCCCTGCATAACTCTCACTTTACTCTCCACATTACTCCTCATTACTCTCCACTTTACTCTCCGCATTACTCTCCACATTACTCCTCATTACTCCCTGCATAACTCTCACTTTACTCTCCACATTACTCCTCATTACTCCCTGCATAACTCTCACTTTACTCTCCACATTACTCCTCATTACTCTCCGCTTTACTCTCCGCATTACTCTCTACATTACTCTCCGCATTACTCTCCGCATTACTCTCTACATTACTCTCCGCATTACTCTCCACATTATTCTCCACATTACTCCTCATTACTCCCTGCATAACTCTCCACATTACTCTCAGCTTTACTCTCCACATTACTCTCCACATTACTCCTCATTACTCCCTGCATAACTCTCCACATTACTCTCCGCATTACTCTCCACATTACTCCTCATTACTCCCTGCATAACTCTCAGCTTTACTCTCCGCATTACTCTCTGCTTTACTCTCCACATTACTCCTCATTACTCCCTGCATAACTCTCAGCTTTACTCTCCACATTACTCCTCATTACTCCCTGCATAACTCTCAGCTTTACTCTCCACATTACTCCTCATTACTCCCTGCATAACTCTCAGCTTTACTCTCCGCTTTACTCTCCACATTACTCTCCGCATTACTCTCCACATTACTCTCCACATTACTCTCCGCATTACTCTCCACATTACTCCTCATTACTCCCTGCATAACTCTCAGCTTTACTCTCCGCTTTACTCTCCACATTACTCTCCGCATTACTCTCCACATTACTCCTCATTACTCCCTGCATAACTCTCAGCTTTACTCTCCGCATTACTCTCCACATTACTCCTCATTACTCTCCGCTTTACTCTCCACATTATTCTCCACATTACTCTCCGCATTACTCTCCGCTTTACTCTCCGCATTACTCTCCACATTACTCCTCATTACTCCCTGCATAACTCTCAGCTTTACTCTCCACATTACTCTCCACATTACTCCTCATTACTCCCTGCATAACTCTCCGCTTTACTCTCCACATTACTCTCCGCATTACTCCCTGCATAACTCTCCACTTTACTCTCCACATTACTCTCCACATTACTCTCTGATTTACTCTCCGCATTACTCCTCATTACTCCCTGCATAACTCTCCGCTTTACTCTCCACATTACTCTCCGCATTACTCCCTGCATAACTCTCCACTTTACTCTCCACATTACTCTCCGCATTACTCTCTGCTTTACTCTCCGCATTACTCCTCATTACTCCCTGCATAATTCCCTGCATAACTCTCCGCTTTACTCTCCGCTTTACTCTCCACATTACTCCTCATTACTCCCTGCATAACTCTCACTTTACTCTCCACATTACTCTCCACATTACTCCCTGCATAACTCTCAGCTTTACTCTCCACATTACTCTCCTCATTACTCCCTGCATAACTCTCAGCTTTACTCTCCACATTACTCTCCACATTACTCCCTGCATAACTCTCAGCTTTACTCTCCACATTACTCCTCATTACTCCCTGCATAACTCTCAGCTTTACTCTCCACATTACTCTCCACATTACTCTCCGCATTACTCCCTACATTTCTCTCCGCTTTACTCTCCGCATTACTCTCCACATTACTCTCTGCTTTACTCTCCACATTACTCCTCATTACTCCCCGCATAACTCTCCGCATTACTCTCCACATAACTCTCCACTTGACTCTCAGCTTTACTCTCCACTTTACTCTCTACATTTCTTGCCGCATTACTCTCCACTTTACTCTCTGCATTACTCTCCACTTTACTTTCTGCTTTACTCTCCGCATTACTCTCCACATTACTCTCCACTTTACTTTCTGCTTTACTCTCCGCATTACTCTCCACATTACTCTCCGCTTTACTCTCTGCTTTACTCTCCGCATTACTCTCCACATTACTCTCCGCTTTACTCTCTGCTTTACTCTCCGCTTTATTCTCCACATTACTCTTCATTACTCCCTGCATAACTCTCCACATTACTCTCCGCATTATTCTCCACATTACTCTTCATTACTCCCTGCATTACTCTCCGCTGTACTCTTCAATACTCTTTGCTTTACTCTCCACATTACTCCTCATTACTCCCTGCATAACTCTCCGCTTTACTCTCCGCTTTACTCTCCACATTACTCATTACTCCCTGCATAACTCTCCACTTTACTCTCTACATTTCTCTCCACATAACTCTCCACGTAACTCTCCACTTTACTCTCTGCTTTACTCTCCATATTACTCTCCGCTTTACTCTCCACATTACAGTTCATTACTCCCTGCATAACTCTCCGCACTACTCTTCACTTTACTCTCCACATTACTCTCCGCATTATTCTCCACATTACTCTTCATTACTCCCTGCATTACTCTCCGCTGTACTCTTCAATACTCTTTGCTTTACTCTCCACATTACTCCTAATAACTCCCTGCATAACTCTTCGCTTTACTCTCCGCTTTACTCTTCATTACTCCCTGCATAACTCTCCGCTTTACTCTGTTTTACTCTCCGCATTACTCTCCGCTTTACTCTCTGCATTACTCTCCACATTACTCCTCATTACTCCCTGCATAACTCTCCACTTTACTCTCTACATTTCTCTCCGCATAACTCTCCGCATAACTCTCCACTTTACCCTCCGCTTTACTCTCCACATTACAGTTCATTACTCCCTGCATAACTCTCCGCTTTACTCTCCGCTTTACTCTTCATTACTCCCTGCATAACTCTCCGCTTTACTCTGTTTTACTCTCCGCACTACTCTTCGCTTTACTCTCCGCTTTACTCTCCGCATTACTCTCCACATAACTCTCCACTTTACTCTCTACAATTCACTCCGCATAACTCTCCACGTAACTCTCCACTTTACTCTCTGCTTTACTCTCCGCTTTACTCTCCACATTACTCTCCGCTTTATTCTCCACATTACTCTTCATTACTCCCTGCATAACACTCCACATTACTCTCCACATTATTCTCCACATTACTTTCCACATTACTCTTCATTACTCCCTGCATTACTCTCCGCTGTACTCTTCAATACTCTTTGCTTTACTCTCCACATTACTCCTCATTACTCCTTGCATAACTCTCCACTTTACTCTCCACATTACTCATTACTCCCTGCATAACTCTCCACTTTACTCTCTACATTTCTCTCCGCATAACTCTCCACGTAACTCTCCACTTTACTCTCTGCTTTACTCTCCACATTACTCTCCGCTTTACTCTCCACATTACAGTTCATTACTCCCTGCATAACTCTCCGCACTACTCTTCACTTTACTCTCCGCTTTACTCTCCACATTACTCTTCGCATTATTCTCCACATTACTTTCCACATTACTCTTCATTACTCCCTGCATTACTCTCCGCTGTACTCTTCAATACTCTTTGCTTTACTCTCCACATTACTCCTCATTACTCCCTGCATAACTCTCCGCTTTACTCTCCGCTTTACTCTTCATTACTCCCTGCATAACTCTCCGCTTTACTCTGTTTTACTCTCCGCATTACTCTCTGCTTTACTCTCCGCTTTACTCTCTGCATTACTCTCCACATTACTCCTCATTACTCCCTGCATAACTCTCCACTTTACTCTCTACATTTCTCTCCGCATAACTCTCCGCATAACTCTCCACTTTACCCTCCGCTTTACTCTCCACATTACAGTTCATTACTCCCTGCATAACTCTCCGCTTTACTCTCCGCTTTACTCTTCATTACTCCCTGCATAACTCTCCACTTTACTCTGTTTTACTCTCCGCACTACTCTGCGCTTTACTCTCCGCTTTACTCTCCGCATTACTCTCCACATAACTCTCCACTTTACTCTCTACATTTCTCTCCGCATAACTCTCCACATAACTCTCCACTTTACTCTCTGCTTTACTTTCCACATTACTCTCCGCTTTACTCTGCTTTACTCTCTGCATTACTCTCCACATTACTCTCCGCTTTACTCTCTACTTTACTCTCCACATTACTCTCCGCTTTATTCTCCACATTACTCATCATTACTCCCTGCATAACACTCCACATTACTCTCCACATTATTCTCCACATTACTTTCCACATTACTCTTCATTACTCCCTGCATTACTCTCCGCTGTACTCTTCAATACTCTTTGCTTTTATTCTCCGCACTACTCTTCGCTTTACTCTCCGCTTTACTCTCCGCATTACTCTCCACATAACTCTCCACTTTACTCTCTACATTTCTCTCCGCATAACTCTCCACGTAACTCTCCACTTTACTCTCTGCTTTACTCTCCACATCACTCTTCATTACTCCCTGCATTAACTTCCGCTGTACTCTTCAATACTCTTTGCTTTACTCTTCGCATTACTCTCCTCTTTACTCTCTGCTTTACTTTCCGCTTTACTCTTCATTACTCTCCACTTTACTCTCCGCATTACTCTTCATTACTCCCTGCATTACTTTCCGCTTTATCATTAATTACTCTCCGCTTCACTCTCTGCTTTACTTTGCATTACTCTGCGTGTTGCTCTGCATTACTCTATGTGTTACTCTGCATTACTCTCTTGCACTTGCTGTCAGAGTTTGTGGCACATCCTGCCATCTTCTCTTTCCTCTCAGGAGGAGCACAGTGAGGTCGTGTCACGGGCTGAGCTGTACCAGAAGGCTTCTGAAGCCAGCCGAAGCCCCGAGCAGCACAGACAGAGAGAGCCTGCAGCAGTGCACCTCAAAGCTCTGCCCACGGAGAACAGGTACGGGCTTGTGTGTGGTTGCATATCTGTCCTGTGTTTCCAGGTTGCAGGTGTGTTCAGCTCTCTCTTCTGTGTCTCAGTCTGCAGACAGCAGTGATGGTGCGGGTGGGCACAGAAGAGGACGAAGAGGAGGAGGAAGAGGAGGACAAAAAGCTGTCTGGACAGAGTCAAGATCAGATCATCAAAGACTCCTATGATGTCTGCGCCTCCAAACATGGCAAGCTGTCTTCAGGTGAGCGGCAGTGTTCAGGTGGCATCCTCACCATGTGTACCGAATCTATAATCCAAAAGCTGTAGATCCGTTTTAACACGGTCACTTCAGAACGGACTCGCTCCCGTTTCAGTCCTGTGTCAGTTCACTCTGCCAGTCTGATCCGTTATCTGACCGTCACCATGCTCTTGTGTGTTAGAGCGAGCTCAGCGACTAGGGTTCGGGTTACTGTTGGTCGTTTCCTGTTCTAACTCTGTGGTCAGTAAATCGTTCGGCTCGTTTTAGTCCATAAACCTGAGGTTTGCAGAACAACATGCCTAAAAACACCACGAACATGCGGTCCTTCACATCGGGTCTGACGCACAGAGGCCGAGACGAAGCTTAGAGCCGGTTTGATTTTCTTCATCACTAGAGATGAAATCAGGTTGGCCGGTTGGAGCTACACGTTTTAGGAACCCTGCGGCTCCAGAGCCTCTACTGTAGTACTGGAGGTCTTTTTTTTTTTTCTCAACTAATTTCTCAAATCAGCTTCACAGAAATCAGTCCCCCCCCCCCGGGAGTAAGTCAGGGCCAACAGGTCAGATGCTGATGTGGAACATTGCTGTGGGGATTTGATTGAGTATCAGTGACACTTTGGAACAGATAGATAGTCACTGTGGTTCAGTCAGTAGCAGGATGGAGATGATGAGGTGACCGTTGTGAGACATTAGACTGCCATCTGAACATCCCTCAGTTCCCTCGTGTTAAGAACACCTGTGTGAGGCGATGGAACCGCCTGCTTGACAGTCACACTGAGCAGTGGAACCCGGTGACTCTCGTCTCTACAGTGTCAGACCTGATCTGAAGGGTTTCCTCTGCCCTGTGTAAACACCCATCTGTTGGTCTGTCTGTCCATTATCTGTCCGTCGATCTGTCTATCTGTCTGTTGATCCATCTGTTGATCTGTCTGTCTGCAGTACTGATAGATGCATGTGTGTGATGTGTATGATTAACCCTTTGCTGTCTGTGCCTGTCTGCGGGCCTGTTTTGTTATCTGGTTTGCAGTGAACAGTCTGTCCAGTCCACCACAGTCTCCGGGCTCCTCTCCTCCCCCCCCACCGCAGCTCCCTGACGGATCGCACTTCATGTGTGTGTAATGGAAAAACAGTACAGTAAGAACTCGCCGCCGAACCTCCAGCCTGTGTTGTTACAGACGTCCTCGGTGCTCCAACCTGCAGATCAGTGACCTAAACCCTGAGTCACAGATCAAACCAGCTCAGTTACCTCTATGGCTCTGATGCATGTCGGAGTTTGTCTGTACCCGGTCGGTTTAAACGCTCTTAACGTAGTTCAGTAGGCAGGATTAAGCTGTCAGTGTCTCCGTCCCAGGAATCTGATGGAGGAGCAGCAGTAGTTAGCTTCCTGGTTAGGATTCATTATCTACAAGCAGCTGTGCAGATTACAGAGCTTTCACAATCAGCACAGCAGCGTCTCTTAGACACACAGAGGAAATCTGGCAGAAAGAAGTTGGAACCGTTATTTAAAAAGTGCAGAAGGGGGAACTAGAGCTGCTTTCCAGTGTGTTTGATAAAAGGTGACTGTTACTGTTGCTAACGGGTGCACTACACGGGGACACTCTCACAGGGGGGGGGGTTTACAGGACTTACACTCACGGGGGGATCGGACTCAACGGGCGCTGACTCCCAGGAGGAAACTCACACTAACACAGGGTGCCTCTGTTGGGAAGGAAGATACACGGGGGTGACTCGCACAGGATCACTGGACTCACATCGGGCCGCCGGTTTGAACGGCCAACACGCCAGAAACCTTGGGAGGAACCAGACTCACACGGGCGAACTGGACTCTCACGGGGGGAACCGGACTCACATGGTGGGAACTGGACTCAAACGAGGGAACTGGACCCACATGGTGGGAAACACACTCACACGGGGGGAACCGGACTCACACGGGGGAACTAGACTCACACGGAGGGAAACACACTCACGGGGGGGGGAACTGGACTCTCACGGGGGGAACCGGACTCACATGGTGGGAGCCGGACTCACTCTTGTCCAAACTACATTTAGAAATTGTTTAAAGTAACATCAGTGAAGTATCTAATTATGCTGATCTAATCGTCATGGTGACGATGGCGTTAATGAAGAACTGATTGTGGAGTAATAGTCAGATGTAGGGAGCAACAGTGGAAACATTAGTCTGCAGTGAGGAAGCCTGGTTAGTCTGGGCAGGTAAGCAGCTGGTCAGGGGCGTGCACCAGGAAGGCCTCAGTATGAAGCCGGACCAGAGGGCAGACGTTAGCTCTGTAAGAGTAAAGAGAGAGAGTCAGCTCTGTTAGGGAATAATTACGGAGCACAGGACGTATGAACATTCCCAGAGTGTGGCAGCGACTCCGGCATCTGACCATTACAGCCTGGCTAAAAGGACAGAACCGGAAGGTAACGCAGACTTGGGAGCACTGGCATCCCTCTGCTCCACCCTCACCTGAGTGATCGGGTGCAGCGGTGGGACGACAGCACCAGCATCTCAGTTTACCATAAGACCCTCTGCCCATAAGACCCTCTGCCCATAAGACCCTCTGCCAATAAGACCCTCTGCCCATAAGACCCTCTGCCCATAAGACCCTCTACCGATTAGCCCCTGGACCTGCGGCCTTTATTAAAGGGGGGTATTAATGACCAACAGCTGGATAAGTAGGTTTAGCCTGGACTTAAGGATGGAGACTGTGTCTGAGTCCCGGACACTCTCTGGAAGGGTATTCCATAGTTGGGGGGCTTTATAAGAGAAGGCTCCTCCCCCTGCTGATACCGTAAACGAGACGGTCCATGATAGGAAGTTCTCCAGGCAGTCAGGAGCGAGCCCGTGTGCAGACAGGAGAGAGCCCGTGTGCAGTCAGGAGCGAGCCCGTGTGCAGACAGGAGCGAGCCCGTGTGCAGACAGGAGCGAGCCCGTGTGCAGTCAGGAGCGAGCCCGTGTGCAGTCAGGAGCGAGCCCGTGTGCAGTCAGGAGAGAGCCCGTGTGCAGACAGGAGCGAGCCCGTGTGCAGACAGGAGCGAGCCCGTGTGCAGTCAGGAGCGAGGCCGTGTGCAGTCAGGAGCGAGCCCGTGTGGGGCTTTATATGGTAATAGATTAATTTTAACTGGAGCCGGTGGAGAGCGGACCAAACCGGGCTGATATGATCCGGTGTTCTGGTTTCAGTCAGGACCCTAGCTGCAGCGTTGTGGACCAGTTGAAGTTTACTTAGGTTCCTGTTAGAACATCCTGACAGTAGTGAGGTTCTGTAGTCTGGTCTGGAGGTGATAGACGCATGCACTAGCGTTTCTGCATCATGCAGGATAATGGTTTCTTAGCTTAGCCATGTTCCGGAGATGGAGGGACGACCCTAGTAATATTATCTGTGTGTTGATCAAATGATAAATCAGAGTCGATTATGACGCCAAGGTTTTCAGCCTCCGAGCCGGGTGTGACGGGGAAGTCAGCGAGATTTAACATTTAGTCTGATAGCTTCTGTCGTGAGGGTTTTGGACCCAGAAGGAGAACCTCCGTTTTATCAGCATTAAGATGGAGAACGTTTTCCACATCTCCATCACTACTGTTCTCTCTAGTTTGGGTTTGTCCTCAGGGTTAGGGTTAGGTTACAGCTGGGTATCATCTGTATAGCAGTGAAAGTTAACACCATGTTTATTCTAACTGTGATCAGTGGCAGCTTTTACAGTGTAAATAATAGGGGTCCTAAAGTGGAGCCTTGTGGGATATTTCGTATTTCATATTCCATATTTCACTTCTGTATGACTGGAGGGAACATTGTTTACTTCTACACACTGATAGCGATGGGTTAGGTAGGATCTGAACCATGACGAAGCGGTTCCTGGGATGTTCTAACCCTCCTAGTAGATACTGGGATCTAGTGAAGAGCTGCACTGAGATCAGGAAGCACTAACACAGATACAGAGCCTTGATCGGAACCATGCAGGAGATCCTGTGTAATTTTAAAGGGGGCTGTTTCAGGGCTGTGGTGGGGCCTAAATCCAGATCGGAACTTCTCATATATACGACCCCTATGCAGATGTAAACATACCTGTTGGGCCACAGCTGTTTCTAAGATCTTAGATGGAACTGATAGATTCAGAATAGGTATATGGTTAGACACTAGGATCAAGATTGGGTTCCTGATCAGAGCATGTGACCCATTGTAATGGAGTTGACTAACATCAGCAGAGGCTCAGGTAAAGGTGGTGGTACTTCTCTGAGTAATCCTGAACTGGGTCGAGTGTACGAGCTGTACAGAGCTGTAGAAGAGATGATTCTCTCCACCTCTGGCTGTGGAAGTGGGTAAAAGCTCCCAGCGTTTCTTCTCAGGCTGTAGTTTGTTTAATATCAGCCACACCAGTTGACCGATCTGTCTGATCTAATATTAGGGGCTGGATGTTTAGTCTAATGTTCTGGATTGGATGGGTAAAGAAATCCATAGACAGGTTACTGGTGAGGTCAGCTGGAGTCTGAGGTTCAGCACCTGCCTGGATTTAGTACGTTTAGAAATGGTGCTAAAATAAATCTGAGATGGTTTTTGTTATTTTCGAGCAGCGAGGCTGACGACGCTGAGCGTGCTGTAGTGAGCTCCCTTCTGGACGCGTGAGGCTGTCCCTCCAAGCACAGCGGAATACTTCCAGCTTAGTCGCTCGCCGTTTCCGCTCTACTCTACGTCCTGTTTGTTTTAGGTTTGGTCGTTGTTGCGTGGTCGTTTGACGGGGCGAGCTTTGCTCTGTCTGGCCTTTTTAATTTTGAGTGGTGCTGCTCTGATCTGACAGTATTTTCTAAGCAGTGGGTTAATCTATCTAGATCCACTGGATCTGGTGGAGATTGAGCGCTGTATAGAGGGACGCGGGGACGAGCGAGAATTCAGGCTAAGATGTAACTAATGAAATCAGGTGACGGTCGGAGGTTGCTGGGGGAGCGTATTTAGGTTGTCTAAGTGAATACCCAGTCGGAGTATGAGGACAGTAATGAGTAGCCCTACTACATTTTGAGTAAAGATCTGTCCCATGCAGCTTGAACATCCTCACACAGTTCCTGCAGATGGTGCGGTAGGGGTGAAGGGACACCAGGTCTTCTGGACGTGTGACCACAGACCGTCCATCTCGGTGCTGACAGTGGTGCCTCCACACACGGATTCGTTGGGCGTCTCCACCAAGACTAAAGCGGGACTCGTCACTGAAGATGACCCGCCGCCATTCTGAGTCCCTCCATGACAGTCTGGTACGACACCACTGCAGTCTTTGGTGACGGTGACGTGGTGTTAAGGGCAGTTGTGGCCCATCCATGTCCCATAATGTCAAACCTGCACACCATCCTCACTCCTGTGGGTTGGTTCCTTCTGGGTGCGGCTATATTGTCGATGATGAGTGTATACGAGCTGACCTGTGTTAAGTCTGAAATGTCTTCCCCTGCTCTTTCCTCACTGCTGATATCAGAAGTCTCAGGGTTGTTAAAGGAAACGCGGAACTGTCTCAGTCCGAGCACCGGCTGAGGTTTGTGTAGTGTTAGGACTGACTGAACGTTCCGGCGTTAGCTTTACTATAACCAGCAGAACTGAGTTCTAGACCTCCAGAGGCCTGTTTCAGCTCTGATCCAGTTCAGTAGCCCACCATATCACCCTGTCACACGCTGCATGAACAGATCTGCGTGATCTCGGGTGGCATGTAGTGATGGTTAGCGGTGGTGTGTCTGTAGATGAGGTCTGATCTGATGTCTGATCTCCCTGTTCAGCTTAGACACATCAGCATCACTGAAGGTGAACCTGTGAAGGACGTCCTGCTGGAGAGCCCGGACGCAGCCCTGGAGTGCACAGACTGATGTTTATGAACTGAGCTGCAGCTCGGACCGCCGTTTATCCCGCGGCCGCCGGTGCAGAGGCCGACAGCTTCCAGGACAGTTTCT
>JAMWET010001324.1:35000-62003 GCA_024036415.1 Prochilodus magdalenae
GGAAAGGACTGGACGCTTTCAGTGATGGAAGTTCTGACTGAGCCCAGTGTGGCTCCTACTCCAGTGTGTTAAACATCGTCAGTCGGACTGAGGTGTTCTGTCGGCGCCTGCCTTGTTCTGCTGAACGGTGTTCCTGGTTTTTCCGTTGGGCTCTGTTGGTAACTGCAGCTGTAGGTGTATGCTCTGTCCTGTGAGATGAATACTCTACCCCTAGTTTAGTTTTCCCTCCTTTTCCTGCTCTGTTACATCACCACATTCCTGCTCCTGGAAAAGAGTGTAAATCTCTACAGCCGAAGGCTGATCATCTGTATGTGGCAGTGTGATGGTGAAGGTTGATCATCTGTATGTGGCAGTGTGATGGTGAAGGTTGATCATCTGTATGTGGCAGTGTGATGGTGAAGGTTGATCATCTGTATGTGGCAGTGTGATGGTGAAGGTTGATCATCTGTATGTGGCAGTGTGATGGTGAAAGTGAAAAACTGCAGCTCCACCCTCTCGTCCTCTTTGTGGGAGATGGAGCTGAGACAGAGAGCATAAAGCCCATGTTAAGCTGGTATGTGGAGGGCATCTCATCCATCATTCAACCCTACACAACCCAGACGTAAACCTGTCACAGGTATGCAAATATCGCTCCAGATGCATTCTCACATTCTAGAGCTGGATGGGCTTGAATAATCCCAACTCCAAATCTAGACCTAACCCTAACCCAAGCCCTGCCTGACTGACCTGGAAACCTGGCGGTGTAGGTCTGGGTCCACTTGGACAGTACACAGGGAGGGTGGCTATTTTTTCAGCACCAGACACACAACCAGGCAATACAACACAGAACCAATGCAAATACAACTAGTGGTTGGACATGGGACACAAGCCTGGACTTGATCAACCTGGGCTAGCCGCCTCGGATGAGGGTGTATAGTGTTGAAACACCTGATGACTCTGAGGTACACTACTGATGTGTCCTGAAGAACAGATGGGCGTGTTAATTACTCGCCTGAAGAGAATTTAGAATTGCAGGACACATCATCAGTAGTGTACCTCAGAGTCATCAGGTGTAAACACTATACACCCTCATCCAAGGCGGCTAGCCCAGGTTGATCAGGTCCGGGCTCGTGTCCCATGTCCAGTTGAAGGCCACTGGTTAGTGGTTATTTTAGTATTTGAATTGGCTTTGTTTATTAATGTTATTGTTATTACTAACATTGTTATTGAAGTAATTGTTGCTGGGGCCAGGTAGAAAAAAGGCACCCTCCCTGCGTGCTGTCCAAGTGGACCCAGAGAGGGCACATACTCACGGTGCCCGTCCAAACTACAAAGTTTTAACTATTCTGTCCAATGCTCCAGGACCCAGCGACTGCCCCAGCGCATGCCAGCACCCAGCGCACAGAGCCCCCCTCCCGAGAGACACAACACCCCCACAACAGGCCCTAACCCATTGGCCATGAATAAGCCTAGGGGTTTCCCCTCAGCAGGTATGAGCGAATAAGCGTTGGCGTGGAGTTGGTGTTGATGCCCTTGAGTAGGTCCAAGCCCGCGGCTCCTGAATAAACAGCATTCTCACATATGTGTCCTTGCCCTCCAGGTGTGTGAGGGCTGTGTTGACTGCGTCGTCAGTGGATCGGTTCTGACGGTACGCAAACTGTAGCGGATCTAGAGTGTCGGGAATGGTGTCCTGGATGTGACTCATGACTATCCTCTCGAAGCACTTCATCACAATTGGGGTGAGTGCAACAGGGCGATAGTCATTCAGGCAGGTCACGACACTTTTCTTAGGGAGGGGGGCGATGGTGGTGGTCTTGAAGCAAGATGGCACAAAAGATTGTACAAGTGACAGGTTGAATATGTCCATACTTGTATTTTGACAGCCTTAATGAAGCGCAATGGAACACATGATTTTAGTTCAGAGATGTGGGAAAAAAAAGCCAGCAATGAATGACGGCTCGAATCATGGTTACTAACCTCAAAGAATTTGTACTGAAGCTGGCTTATCACTAGCTAATCCGCTACGCCGATCTGTCACATCACCTCAAGCACAGCCATCATGTCACGAACCAAACCGAACTAAAGCTCTTACTTAGGCTGGCCAGTGGAAGGTACAAGGGCCTTTTGGAGTGTCCCATATGCAAAAAATGGCTTGCGAGGCTAGACACGCACCTCGGTGCTGTCCATAAGCTCCTGGGCCCGGAGCTGGACGACCTGATGGCTGCTGCAAAAAAGGAGTGCATTTTGGAGAGGCTTGCTGATCTGAGGAGATCCGTGCCTGTCCCTCCGATGGCCACCGCGTTGGATAAAGACAGGGTCTGTGACACCGTCGAGCCTCACTCCCCTGCTAAAGGTGAGGTGCACCCGCCCTCCACGTCCCCGGGCTTACCCAGGCACGTTTCCCATTCTGAATCCACTCTTGTGACCGTGGCCGGGTCCTCAAAGGACAGCCAAAGGGTCTCTTCTTCCACTTCTGCTGCTGCTTCCTCTTCATCCCGCTGGACATCACCAAAGGGGAGAGCATCGAGAACGTCCTCTAGGTTTGAGAGGTCTGTGGTGAACAGGTGCTGGGTGACTTTGAAAAGTTTTTCATCCGTGCTGAGCCTACGAGGGGGCACCTCAAGCGGAGCCACGCGTGCAGGGATAAGGACGAGCGGTTCTGCAACTTTACATTTCTGTATAATTTTGAACGGATGGGACAGTAAGTATATGCCCCAAATTGGGCACTCCTTAGCGGGCTAACTGGCCTACCTCTCTGGGCATGGAGCTTTATTTGCTCTCTAACCAGGGTTTTATTAATATTCCTGTTCCAGGTGGCCCGTCACACTCCGCCAGCAGGGCTATACCTCCACCACGGTGAAGAACATGCTGCTAAATGCCTGCGCCTTAGTGAAGTACCTAAAGGCCTTCCACACCGAGGTGGTGGGATTAAGCGCTAACAGATGGACCGTATGCTCCTACAGTTGAAGCCGCTGCAGTGGGACAACACGCGCGACATAAAGGGCCATCAGCCGGACGTGAAAAGGCCCCAGTCGAGTGAGTGTGGATCGTTTGCCGACTACCGTTCATCGTGCACCTGTCTCTGGTTCCTATCCATGTCTTCCACTGCCTTGCAGGATTGATGAAAGCCAGCGGTGACTTCAGGTGTTTCATGCACATCGCAGCCTATAAAGTCCCCAAGCTGATCGGTGAGTAGGCTCGGTAGCAGCGTTTTAAATATCAAGCCGGGAAAACACCCATCTCCACATCCCTTTCAGAGAACGTGCGCGGGAAGCCCACCACAGCACCGTATCGCCTGCTCCAAGGTTATGTGTCGGGTTACCTGGCCATGCTGTCTGGCCACTGTCCAGTAGTTCTATGCAACATGACCCAAACCAATTTACAGGAAGCGGAGACGGACGACCAGGACCGGACTCTCCCGCACAAAGCCGACCGGCTCCGTGCGCTCGCGGAGGTTTCCACACTCTTTGGCAGGCAGGAGTGCCCGTACGTGTTCCAGTGGAAAGGCCAGCAGAGTCCGGGGACTGAACACGATGCTGCGTGAGGCGTGGCGATATGCTGGCATGCCTGGGGAAATCACCTCCGGTTTAATAAGAGCATCTGTTGCCAGCCAGGTAATGGATCTTTTTACTTCACGCTGTTAAACGTCATAGCCCCACAGCCACGTCCGCATCGGAGCCGTGTTTTAATCAAATGCTATGGTCCTCTTTTTCAGACCAAGAAACACCCGTCTGCCGAGGAGAGGAGGTCCATTTGTGACAGCGTGTGCCATCACGTTGTCACCGCCGACCGGTTCTACACCGCGCTGCCTGAACTTGATGAGGCCTTTACCATAAGGGAGCTGCGGATGAAGGTGCTAGAGAGTGCATGTGATACCTGTTCTCAGAGTGAGGGGGTGCTGAGGGTGCAGTGTTATTAGAACGTCTATCTTAATGGATACTGCTGTAGCAGAACACCCCTCAACCACATGGTACCGCTGGAAAGCCATATGCAGCACAGTGGAGGTAGTGCAGCTGATCCTAGGGGATCGTTATGATCGGCTCGTTTAGTCCGGGTTATGGTACAAAGCTGACCCTAAGTCTGGCTGTGAATGTCCCTGAGGAAGTCTGTTCTAGTATGACAGTGGTCCATAGTATACTCCATAGTATCATGGTCTACAGTAATTCCACACGTATGTCTCAGGATGACCTCCGCGTCCATTCCTTTTCCAAAAACACACTTTAAAGACCTCGGGGCTATTTTCCATTCAGGATTAAGTACAGCGGTCAGAGGCGGCTTCTTCCATCTTAGAACACTCACAGATTAAAGTCATCTCTGAAGGTTTCAGTTCTGTTCACTGAGCACTTAGCACTCATCTCTAAACACTTAGTTCAGAATTGAGCAGACAGGTTACTAACTGGAACAGGGAGCTCAGTGCTCCAGTCTCAGCCTCCCTGCTCCCACTCCCAGTGCACCACAGAGTCCAATGTGAAATGTCTTTGATGGTGATTGAAGCTCCGAATGGTTCTGCACCTGTATGTTTTGTGTACCTGCCCTCGAGATTGTTAAGGTCTGTATCCCAGTCACTCCTGACGGTTCCACCATCTTGTCTCAAACTAAAAGGGGATCATGCTTTTGCTTTTTGTCCCCAGTGAAATAAGACACGCCCCCTCTGTGACTGTCTTTAAATCAAAGCCAAAAACACATTATCAGTTAGCATGTTGAGCTGTGTGCGGAGGACTGTGTTAGGGTGTCTGTGTTAAGTGGTTAGGGTTAAGGGATGGGATGGGAATTTTTAACTTTGTAAAGCACTTAAATTTAAAATAATATTTACTTACAAACGGGTTTCACATTATTCTGTTTAATGGGCTACAAACAGCAGCATACCAAATCCAGTAGTATCAGCAGAGGAGCTCACATTGTAACAGTTACCTGTTTAGGTATCTTGCTAAACACAGAAAATGTGGGGAAACCATCCACTAGGTGCTTCAAACCCCTGTTTACTAGAACACCAACACTAAACAATCACAACACAGCCCCTGAGTCCCCTGTACAAACAACCAGATCCATCACCGTCATACATACATAGAGTCTGTGTCTCCATAGAGAGGCAGAACTGGAGAGCCCTCACCCGGGATGGAGAAGTGAGAGTCCTTTAGCAGTTCCTGTGTCCTGGACGTGGTCTTGTAGTCCCGGAGAGTAGCTCAAGTCCATTTAGTTGAATAGATGTGTTGAAGTGTCCGTCCAAGCTGTATTACTTCCATCCCATTAATGAACGGGGTTATGACCACCAACAGGTGAAAACAGAACAACGACAAACAAACACCACAGAAAGAAAAACAGGAATATCCCGTCCCAGAAGAGATCTCTCTTCAACACCTAATGATCTAATCATCTACCACTTACAGGAGTATTTCAACAACGAAGTTCCTCAGACGAGGGTTATGCTTGACCAGAGCTGTGAAGCTACCTTTAGCTCCACTCCAATGCTGTCAGTGATGTCCTTTGTTTGGCCTTTAAACTGAGTGCTATAACTGCTACTGCCACCCTGTGGCCGGCATCAGAATAGCAACTTAAAACATATGTGGCAAGCAGGCACAACATGTGCTGAACTAAAGTTTAAACCTAGTCCCTTTTAATCCTGGGTCTGTTTAAACAGGCCCAGCAGAGCTCACTTTGGGAGGAGCTAAAAGCCCTGTACCTTTAATCCTGGGACTCCAGACGAACATGAAAGAAGTCTAGCCAGAGACTATCAGGACTGGCTGAAGGCTTGATGACAGGCTGTTTCTCCATATAGAGGAAAATAAAACTAACTTAAAATGATTGATTTTTCATATTTCTGCAGAGTTCTCAGAGAACTGAGCCCAGGGCACCACAATACCACCATTTACCAGCTCAGCCAGAGACACCAGCACACAGTCAGGTCAACTCCAGACTGAGCACTGGAGTAGCCTGCCAGCTGCTCCTCAACAGGCCAGTCACAGGTGGAGGTATTTACCTGTAATCACTGAGATGGAGCTCTCTGCTCCCCTCTGGTGGTGAACCGAGGCAGAGCTGTGTTTCCGGATGAAAGGGAAACTATGGTAGCTTGGAAATATACAGAGACTGTAGGGTCTGTGGAGAACCTCTCTGATATGTACGTCATGTTAGACAGGGAGAATCTGAAAGAGAATCTGGGAGACATACACACACAGAGTCAAAGTGCAGTGGTATTGGTGAAAGGCTCTCAGCTTTCACATCTTCTTAGTTCTGCTGATGTTGAGACTGAGGATGCTGTGGTAGCACCACTCTGACAGGGCACTGACCTCGTCTCTGTAGGCAGTCTCGTCTCCATCTGTGATGAGGCCTAGGATGGTGGTGTCATCAGCAAACTAGATGATGTTGGATGTGTGTCTGGCTACACAGAATCAGAATCAGAAATACTTTATTGATCCCAGGGGGAAATTGCCATGTGCAGTCATGTACAAACAGGAGTACAAGAGTGGGCTGAGGACACAGCCTTGAGGAGCCCCTGTGCTCAGAGTCAGCATGGAAGAGAAGCTGTGTCCTACTCTCACCACCTCGGTTCTACCTGTCAGGAAGTCCAGAACCCAGCTGCACAGATGAGAGTTCAAACCCAAGTCTGTAAACTTGAATGCTGAGCTGTAATCTATGAACAGCATTCTCACATAGGTGTTCTTCCTGTCCAAGTGTGTGAGGGCAGAGTGCACTGTCAGTGCAACAGCACCATCTGTGGATCTGTTGGAGCGGTATGCAGGTTGGTGAGGGTCCATGGTGGCTGGAAGCGAGGAGCAGATGTGGGCTCTGACCAGCCGCTCGAAGCACTTCATAGCTGTTGATGTCAGTGCAACAGGGCGGTAGTCATTCAGGCAGGTGATAGCCGGTGTCTTGGGAACTGGAACAATTGTGGTTCTCTTGAAGCCTGTGGGAATCACTGACAGTCTTAGGGAGAGGTTAAAGATGTCAGTGAAAACCTCAGCCAGCTGGATGGCACATGCTCTGAGCAGCCGACAGTGGACCCCGTCAGGACCGGGTGCTTTGTGTGTTCTCTTACTTTAACTCGGACCTCAGTGTTGATCCAGGGCTTCTGGTTGGGAAATGTTCTGACACTGATCTTTGGAACAATGTCATCAGTGTATTTACTGATGTAGCTTGTGATGGAGTCAGTATATTCATTGATGTCAGTGCCAGCTGCATCACAAAACATCTGGCAGTCTGTGGTTTCAAAGCAGTCCTGAGGTGTGAAGATGGCCTCCTCACTCCATTGGTAGACTGATCTGAGAACTGGCTTGGCCTGTTTAAGTCTTTGTCTATATGCAGGCAGGAGAAGAATGGAGGTGTGATCAGCTTTGGTGAAGGCAGGGTGGGGGAGGGGTTTGTAACTGTCCTTAAGTGCAGTGTAGCAGTGATCAAGAATCTGTTCTCCTCGGGTGGGGAAGCTAATGTGCTGGTAGTATTTAGGCAGAAACATTTTCAGGATTGCTCTGTTAATATCCCCAACCACAATAAAACCAGCCTCCGGGTGAGAGGTCTCCAGTCTCCAGCATGTGACGTCTCCACCTGAGGTGGGATATAGGTTTTAGTGAGGATTACAGAGGTGGGGTGTAGACTGTAGTAAGGATGACTGAAATGGGGTGTAGACTGTAGTGAGGATGACCAAGATGGGGTGTAGGCTGTAGTGAGGATGACGGAGGTGGGGTGTAGGCTGTAGTACGTATGACGGAGGTGGGGTGTAGACTGTAGTGAGGATGACTGAGGTCAGGTGTAGACTGTAGTGAGTATGACGGAGGTGGGGTGTAGGCTGTAGTGAGGAGGACGGAGGTGGGGTGTAGGCTGTAGTGAGGAGGACGGAGGTGGGGTGTAGGCTGTAGTGAGTATGACGGAGGTTGGGTGTAGACTGTAGTGAGGATGACTGAGGTGTGGTGTAGACTGTAGTGAGGATGATGGAGGTTGGGTGTGGACTGCAGTGAGGATGACAGAGGTGGGATGTAGACTATAGTGAGGATGACGGAGGTGGGGTGTAGGCTGTAGTGAGGATGACGGAGGTGGGGTGTAGGCTGTAGTGAGTATGACTGAGGTGGGGTGTAGGCTGTAGTGAGGATGACGGAGGTGGGGTGTAGACTGTAGTGAGGATGACTGAGGTGTGGTGTAGACTGTAGTGAGTATGACGGAGGTGGGGTGTAGACTGTAGTGAGGATGACGGAGGTGGGGTGTAGGCTGTAGTGAGGAGGACGGAGGTGGGGTGTAGGCTGTAGTGAGTATGACGGAGGTGTGGTGTAGACTGTAGTGAGGATGACGGAGGTGGGGTGTAGGCTGTAGTGAGGAGGACGGAGGTGGGGTGTAGGCTGTAGTGAGTATGACGGAGGTGGGGTGTAGACTGTAGTGAGGATGACGGAGGTGGGGTGTAGACTGTAGTGAGTATGACGGAGGTGGGGTGTAGACTGTAGTGAGGATGACGGCGGTGGGGTGTAGACTGTAGTGAGGATGACTGAGGTGGGGTGTAGGCTGTAGTACGTATGACGGAGGTGGGGTGTAGACTGTAGTGAGGATGACGGAGGTGGGGTGTAGGCTGTAGTGAGTATGACGGAGGTGGGGTGTAGGCTGTAGTGAGGATGACGGAGGTGGGGTGTAGACTGTAGTGAGTATGACGGAGGTGGGGTGTAGGCTGTAGTGAGTATGACGGAGGTGGGGTGTAGACTGTAGTGAGTATGACGGAGGTGGGGTGTAGACTGTAGTGAGGATGACGGCGGTGGGGTGTAGACTGTAGTGAGGATGACTGAGGTGGGGTGTAGGCTGTAGTGAGTATGACGGAGGTGGGGTGTAGACTGTAGTGAGTATGACGGAGGTGGGGTGTAGACTGTAGTGAGTATGACGGAGGTGGGGTGTAGACTGTAGTGAGTATGACGGAGGTGGGGTGTAGACTGTAGTGAGTATGACGGAGGTGGGGTGTAGACTGTAGTGAGGATGACGGAGGTGGGGTGTAGACTGTAGTGAGGATGACGGAGGTGGGGTGTAGGCTGTAGTGAGTATGACGGGGGTGGGGTGTAGACTGTAGTGAGGATGACGGAGATGGGGTGTAGGCTGTAGTGAGTATGACGGAGGTGGGGTGTAGACTGTAGTGAGGATGACGGAGGTGGGGTGTAGACTGTAGTGAGTATGACGGAGGTGGGGTGTAGACTGTAGTGAGGATGACGGAGGTGGGGTGTAGGCTGTAGTGAGTATGACGGAGGTGGGGTGTAGACTGTAGTGAGGATGACGGAGGTGGGGTGTAGACTGTAGTGAGGATGACGGAGGTGGGGTGTAGGCTGTAGTGAGTATGACGGAGGTGGGGTGTAGACTGTAGTGAGGATGACGGAGGTGGGGTGTAGACTGTAGTGAGGATGACGGAGGTGGGGAGTAGACTGTAGTGAGGATGACGGAGGTGGGGAGTAGACTGTAGTGAGGATGACGGAGGTGTAGTGTAGACTGTAGTGAGGATGACGGAGGTGGGGAGTAGACTGTAGTGAGGATGACGGAGGTGGGGAGTAGACTGTAGTGAGGATGACGGAGGTGTAGTGTAGACTGTAGTGAGGATGACGGAGGTGGGGTGTAGGCTGTAGTGAGTATGACGGAGGTGGGGTGTAGACTGTAGTGAGTATGACGGAGGTGGGGTGTATGAGTTTGACTGTTATGAGTTCAGTATCTGGAGAGCAGTGACTGGCTAGAACCGCTACATCTGATCCCCATCGAGAGTTCACCATCACACACACCCCATCGCCTCCGCCCTCACCAGAGTCCAGCGTTCTGTTCTGGCGGTAGATGGAGAAGCCGGCCGGTGTGATGCCTGTGTTTGGTATTGCTGCGGACAGCCACGTCTCTGTGAGCGCTAACACGCAGCAGCTCTCGGTGTCGTGCTGGAACTTGATCCGTGTGTTCAGCTCGTCGATTTTGTTCTCCAGCGATTGAACACTGGCGAGCAGGATGCTAGGAAGCGGAGGGTTGAAGCACCTTTTCCTAGTCCTGCAGAGAACCCCGGCGCGTCTGCCTCTCCGGCGCTTCTTCCTGCTGCGCCGGCGCGCGCGTGCTGGTAAACAAAGAAGCACAGGGGTCGCTAAAGGGCAGCCACTCTGTCTCCAGCGATGATCGGATGTCCGGAAGAGATTGTCGATCATATTGCATGATCCCAACAGCAGTTATTACAAAAACACTAACGAAAAAGACAGACGACACGGCCCCAGCTCCACCATTCTCACACCTCGTCTCATCAGATCTGACCTGCAGCACCACTGAAGTCCACACCTCTCCCCTCCTGCACACCTAAGATGCCACATAGGATCCATAGAATCGAGACTGTGTCTGTCCCCCGAGTCAAACAACATTTTAGAAAACTGCAAACAGTTAGTCTTACTAACCTTATTAACATCAGACCAGTTCAATCAGTTCACAATGATCGTACACTGAGTCTGAAACTAGGTCTGCTTAATATCAGATCACTTACATCTAAGGCCGTCCTTATTAATGATCTCATTACGGATCAGAGTTCTGACGCTCTGTGTCTCACAGAAACCTGGATTAGACCTGAAGAGTATCTAGCTTTAAATGAAGCCACCCCGACAGGCTACAGTTATGTACACCGTCCTCGTTTAAACGGGCGGGGTGGAGGTGTAGCAACCATCTTCTCCAATTCTTTAGGAATAAACCAGAACAAATACAAATTCATACAAGGCCCCCCAGCTTTGGAATAATCTACCTGTCAGCGTTCGGGATTCAGACACAGCCTCAATCTTTAAGTCCAGGCTTAAAACCTACCTGTTTAGTCAGGCTTTTGGTAATTAGTTTGGTTTTTTTTCTTTCTGATAGATAAAAGGTGCAGGTCTAGGGCTCCACTAACAGAGAGTGTTTGGTAAACTGGGAATGTTGGGGTGCTGGTGCTGCCTCCTCGTTGTCACCGCTGACGGTGGAGCCTCGCTGACTTTCAGGGGAGCCCTCATGTCTGTGTTACCTTCTGGCTCTCCCTTGTCCGGGTAGGAGCCAGGCCTGCCGGGTCACTGCTGACTTCTCAGTGTGTTCAGGTCTGCCCTAACATGTCTGTCTGATCTCTCTGTTAACACTATAGTGTGTTCAGGTCTGTCAGAGCTAACCAGTCTGTTGATCTCCTGCACTGTATAGTGTTCAGGTCTGTCAGAGCCAGTCGTGAGTCTGTTAACACCGTTATAGTGTGTTCACTCTGTCAGAGCTACACACTCGTATAACACCGTATAGTGTGTTCAGGTCTGTCAGAGCTAACAGTCTGTCTGATCTCTCTGTTAACACCGTATAGTGTGTTCAGGTCTGTCAGAGCTAACAGTCTGTCTGTCATATAGTGTGTTCAGGCTGTCAGACTAGTCTGTCTGTTCTCTCTGTTAACACCGTCAGTGTGTTCAGGTCTTCTGTCAAGCTAACAGTCTGCCCGTCTCTAACACTGTGTAGTGTGTTCAGGCTGCGGAGCTAACATCTGTCTGTTCTCTCTGGGAGCTGAACTGCTGCCCGCCTGTGTGGCCTGACCACGGCTGCTACATCTGCCCTGTCCTGGGAGCCACTGGGGAGGAAGCTTGGCTCCTGGCTGTCCTGCACTGTGGAAGCTTGGCCTGCGCCTGCTGACCCATCTTATGAACCACCAACATCATTACAGACTAATCAGACACTATACTCTGCTTTCCTGTGCTGTCTTGTATCTGGTGTTGACCCGAGGAGGATGGGTTCCCCTATGAGTCTTGGTTCCTCTCGAGGTTTCTTCCTTCCTAACTAAGGGAGGTTCTCCTTGCCACTGTTGCCTTCGGCTTGCTCATTGGGGGCTCGAACACCAGATTCTTTGTAAAGCTGCTTTGTGACAACATCTGTTGTAAAAAGCGCTATAAAAATAATTGTTGATTGATTCTTATCAAGTTTAATAACAGTTTCAAATAAGGTAATAATTGTGGAAGACTTTAATATTCACCTTGACAAACCACCGGATCCACTTAGTAAGGCATTTTTATCCATCCTAGACTCATTCAGTATCACTCAGAATATAATGGGACCAACTCAGTACTGTAGCCACTCTCTGGATTTAATTTTAACCTTCGGAGTGAATATAGATAATCTAATTATACTTCCTCAGACCACAGCAGTCTCAGATCATTATCTAATCTCATACCAAATCAGCTTTAGTCGTACTACAGGTGTATAAGTGCGTTATACCATCCTCTACACCTCGTAGCTTTATCCAAAACCTCCCAGATCAGCTGTCCGGCTGAACCCACTGATCTAGATACTCTTACCCGATGCTAGGAGGACACTTTTCAATGTACTTTAAATAAAGTGGCTCCATTAAAACGTAAAAGAATTAGGCAGAAGAAACTAGCTCCATGGTATAATGATCACACTCGAGCTCTAAAACAGACCGTCAGACAACTAGAGCGTAAATGGCGCCTGACTAAACCTGAAGTGTTCCAGTCTGCCTGGAAGGATAGACTCATAGATTATAGAACAGCTCTA
The DNA here is from genome assembly GCA_024036415.1 of Prochilodus magdalenae. Lineage (NCBI taxonomy): Eukaryota > Metazoa > Chordata > Actinopteri > Characiformes > Prochilodontidae > Prochilodus > Prochilodus magdalenae. The sequence continues at coordinate 47,454 of JAMWET010001324.1, forward strand.
AGTGTAGCACATTCAGTTAATCTGTCTTCACTGATCAATAATAACAAAAATAATCCAGGATTATTATTTAGCACAATCTCTAAATTAACCCAGAGTCAATCTGCGACTGAACCCCAGATACCGTTAACATACAGGAGCAATGACTTTATGAATTTCTTCAATAACAAAATGTAAACAATTCAGCTAAAAATACAAAATGCGCAGGTAACAGCTTCAAGTGTACCTCCCCATACAGCTAATGCTAATCTAGAGCACAGTATAACTCCTGAATCTTTTTCTCTACTCCAACAAAGAGATCTACTTCAAATCATTTCATCCTCAAAATCGTCTACATGCATACTAGATCCAGTTCCGACTAGTTTACTGAAGAAACTCCTCCCAGAAATAACCACGCCTCTTCTGTCTATAATAAACTCATCTCGTAGCCTAGGTTACGTCCCAGAATCCCTTAAACTAGCAGTAATTAAGCCTTTAATTAAGAAACCTAATCTTGATCCTTATGAGCTAGCAAACTACAGACCCATTTCAAATCTTCCATTCAGATCAGAGACTTTAGAGAAAGCTGGAGCACCACAGTTCAGCTCCTATCTGCACAGGAACAACATACATGAAAAATTCCAGTCTGGCTTTAGGCCTCATCACAGCTCCGAGACAGCACTGGTGAGAACTGGACATGATCTGTTAGAGTCTCTGACAGAGGAAACTCATCCTTACTGGTCCTACTGGATCTTAGAGCATCTCACACCATAGACCACTCCATCCTACTGGACAGGGTGGAGAACCCTGTAGGAGGAACAGGAGAAGCTCTTTCATGGTTCAGATCTTACTTAAGCGACCGCTATCAGTCTGTAAATATAAACACTCTATCATCCACTCACACAGAGGTACAGTCTGGGGTTCCACAGGTGTCTGTCCTGGGACCTATATTATTTACCTTATATATGCACCACTCGGTACCATAATCAGAAACCATAACATAAACCTCCGCTGCCATGGCGATGACATGCAACTGTATATCTCAGACCAGATGATCCACTCTACCTTAATAAGATAGAGGACTGTGTTAGAGACCTAAGAGACTGGAGGTCCAGTAAAGTCCTCCTATTGAACCCGGACTGAACAGAAGTTCTTCTCGGTTCCAGAACTGTTAGAACCGAGCTGTCTGCATTACCACTCAATCTAAACAGCTTCTTAGTCACACCAGGTCCCTGTGTAAACAGTGTGAGGATCGATCCTGATCCTGTCGGGACTCAGACACACCTTCAATCTTTAAATCCAGGTTTAAAACCAACCTGTTTAGTCAAGCTTTTAGTAATTAGTCTTTTCTTTCTGATAGACAAAAGGTGCAGATCTAGGGGTCCACTGACAGAGAGTGTTGGGTAACCCTACCTGTTCAGTGGAGTGTGTGGTAGTGAGTGTTTCTGCTAGGTAAGAGGTGCAGATCTAGGGGTCCACTGACAGAGAGTGTTGGGTAACCCTACCTGTTCAGTGGAGGGTGTGGTAGTGAGTGTTAGGTAGGAGGTGCAGGTCTCGGGGTCCACTGACAGAGAGTGTTGGGTAAACAGGGAGTGTCATTGCGGTGCTGAGAACGATCCATCACCCACATACTACCTGCTCTGTGGTGGTCCTGTGGGGGTCCTGGCCTGTCCTGAAGAACAGGGTAATAAATTACATGGAGAAACAGCCTGTAATTCTACCAAGTACACCTTTATGGCAAGCGATGCTGTTATAATTATAATAGCTGAATATTTGCATGTATATTCATTGTTAAGGCTTTTTGTGTTGCCATGTGGCATACGTACTAGTCAGACATGTATATTAGTCAGAAAGAAGCAACTTAACACCACGTCAACATCGCCCAAGACTGCAGTGGTGTCGTGCCAGACTGTCATGGAGTGACTCAGAATGGCAGCGGGTCATCTTCAGTGGTGAGTCCTGCTTTAGTCTTGGTGGAGGCGACTGATGAATCCGTGTGGAGGTTTTTATTGTTCCTGGTAACCTTTATCTTCCGTCCCAATAGCACTGCAATCCCACACTTCCTTCTGGATGTAGCTTTTTTTTGATGATGAGTGTAAATACCATCCCAGCTCATGCAGTGGCTTTATTTATGGAACAGTAGTTTTAACTGCCCACAGTCACCACAGCTTCATCAGAGCTTATAGACTGTTACACACGAATCCTCAGCCTCCCAAAACAGGCATATTTAAAATTCAGGTAGTCGTACCATAACTATCTCTATGCTGTTCGTCCTTTCCCCCTCTAAGCTTCAAGATGTAAATGCTTTTAAAACTTTATAGTTAGCGTGTTGTTAAATCCTTTTCAGTAAGAGAGAGAGGATTGTTGGGGAAATAACAAGGTGCTCGTTTTTTTTAACTGTTCCATTGCACCATCTAGTGGTCTGACAGTTTATTTATCCATGGTTTATTCAGGGCAGTCCTGTAATGAGAAGTAGTGAAAGGGCGTCCCTCTTATAACAGTGTATCCATACAGCTGATTACACATGAATATGTAAGCTTCAACCACCTTCAGTGTCATTGTTTTGGCCAAAAGCTTAAATATATTTAAGGGAATATGTTTCTCTGCGTGTTGCTGATGTGAAGACGTTTATGGACGGAGATCCAGTAAGAAGACACGTAGAAGTGAACAGGCTGCATTTAAATCGCTTCTGTTTAAAAACCACCTAAAGCACTTGGACTAGTATGTCCATTAGGAGCTAGCACACTGATATACTGCCTCGATCTGATATATGAGCGTATATCATGAAGATGCATTAATATATTTTAAAATACATAGGTACATACTATGTACCTATATGTTTTTAAGCAAGTATTGGACTTACAATACCGGTCAAAAGTTTATTAATAGAAGGCTCTCATCATGTTTTGAACAATCATTTTTATTGGGAAAATGTATAACAGTACAATTTACAAAGTAAATATAGATAGATTAAATTTTATCTATGTAGGTCAGAATTGGTCCCCAAATAGTTAAAAATTTGTTCCTGGATCCCCTGAGTGAATATTTTATTTTTTCCAACTGTATAAATTGCATCAGAGCACTAAGCCACATAGATGCTTTTGGAAGGTGTTTGGATTTCCAATGTAATAAAATTCTCCTGCGAGTAAGAAGGGATGTAAAGGCAATGATTGTTCTGTGGCTTTTACTATCAGATATGCCAAATATGGCGGTTAATGGGTTAGGCTGAAGATCCACATTAAGAGATTCTGATAAGAAGTGAAAAGCGAAAGCCAATAGTTTGCTAAAGCAAGGCAAGACCAGAACATGTGGGTCAAATTAGCTGGAGTATTATGACATCTATCACAAAAGGTATCATCATTAGAATACATTTTAGCTAATCTTGCCTTGGACAAATGTACACGATGTAGTACTTTACACAAAAAATACTACTATTAACGCTTTGTAGAGCACAGTTCCAAGATTCATCTTCAATGTTAATACCTAATTCTTTTTCCCAGTCAGTCTTAATTTTGGATAGGGTCACATTTTTAAGAGAGGTTATAATGTCAGTTAGTCTTGAAATTAGCTCTTTTGAGTTAGGGGAGGTTTCTAACATATCTGGGGGGGGGGGGGGGGGAGGGGGGGGAGGTCCAATACTGTGTTTTGTGGTAGGTTAGGAAAGTTAGGATCTGAATTCCGCAAGAAGTGGCGGACTTGAAAATAGCGAAACATATCAGATCGGCGAAGATTAAATTTTGCTGAAAGCTCATCAAAGCTTGGAAGTATAGAACCTATATATGCATCCTTAAAACTAGAAATACCTTGTCTGCGCCATGTAGAAAATGCAGAATCTAGTTTAGCTGGAAGAAATAAATGATTTGTGCATATAGGGCTGATATGAAGAAGATGTTTGAATCCAAAGTGCTCCCTGAATTGATTCCATATTTTAAGTGTATTGATAACAATTGGGTTATAGGTAAAGGCTGAAACAGACAGAGGGAGGCTAGATGTGACCAAGGCCTTAAGAGACGTTGCAATACAAGAATTGGCCTCAAGGCGGCACCAGTCGGTATCTGGGGCATGAAGCCAGTGGATAATTTTTTGGATATTTGCAGCCCAATAATAATAACAAAGGTTTGGAAGGGCTAATCCTCCCTGTTGTTTAGATCTCTGCAGCAGTTCTATACGTATTCTGGGATTTTTACCGTTCCAGATAAATTCAACAAAAATGTTATCAACAGATTTAAAGAAAGATTTGGTAAGATAAAGTGGAATACTTTGAAATAAGTACAGGAATTTGGGAAGCACTGTCATTTTTATACAATTTACTCTCCCTGCCAGGGATAAATTAAGAGACCTCCATCTTCTCAAGTCTAGTTTTGTTTTCTCAAACACAGGACAGAAGTTTTCTTGATAGAGGTTTTGCATGTCTCTTGTTATGTTAACGCCAAGGTACTTAAAGCCGTTTCTAGATATATGAAATGGTACCACATCCTCTGGAATCTTAAGTGCTAAATTATGAATAGGGTAACACTCACTTTTATCAAAATTTAACTTATACCCAGAGAGTGCCCCAAATCTCCTAAGAATATCAACAATGTGTGGTATACCTAAAACGGGGTTGGATATATATAGCAGTAAATCGTCTGCATATAAAGATAATCTATGTTCCTCTCCCCCTCTAAGAATTCCACTGACTGATGACGAAGATTTAAGTATAATTGACAAGGGTTCAATGGCCAAGTCAAACAGAAAAGGACTGATGGGACAGCCCTGGCGCGTTCCTCTTGAGAGTTGAAAGTACTGTGACTGCTTGCCATTTGTAATTACTGATGCTTTGGGAGAGGAGTATAAAAGCTTAATCCATGAAATAAAGGTGGGTCCAAATCCAAATTTCTCTAAACTTAAAAACAAATAGGGCCACTCAACCCTATCAAAGGCCTTTTCTGCATCCCGGGAGACAACCACCTCTGGTATCTCCCCAGATGCAGGAGAATAGATAATATTTAAAAGGCGGCGGATGTTCATAAATGAATGTCGGCCAGGTATAAAGCCAGTTTGATCAGTAGAAATTACAGCATGCATTGCAGTTCCCAGGCGTATGGCAAGGGCCTTGGCCAAAATTTTTACATCATTATTTAATAAGGAGATAGGCCGATATGAATTACACTCTGTTTTATCTTTACCTGGTTTGAGTAAAAGAAAAATTGAGGCTTGGGTTAATGTTGATGGCGGAGAACCTCGAGATAACGAATCATTAAACATATCTAGTAGAATGGGTGATAACTTACTAGAAAATGTTCGATAAAATTCTATGGGGTATCCATCTGGGCCTGGTGCCTTGCCACCTTGTAGTGCCTGAATTGCGCTGTTGATTTCTGTCTGTTCTAGCGGTAGCTCAATTTCATTTTTAAGGTCTTCACTGATAGAAGTGGCTTGAAGGTTATTGAAAAAAGAGTCCATGTCTGCACTAACAGAAGGTGCTTCTGACGTATATAAGTTTGAGTAGTATGTTGCAAATGTATCATTAATTTCTTCTTGGTTTATGGTTAACTCACCATTAGGTTTCCTTATTTGTAAAATCTGTTGAGTAGCTAAACGACTCTTAAGCTGTTGTGCCAGAAGGCGTCCAGCTCTCTCACCATGCTCGTAGACCAGTCCACGTGATTTTAACAAAAGCCGTTCCGTCTTAGCAGTCGTTAATAAATTATATTTAGTTTGAAGATCGAGTTTCCTTTTATAGAGTTCAGCAGAGGGAGTAACAGAGTACTGAGCATCCACTGTATTTATGGCCTTAATAACGTCGTCTTGCTCAATCCTACACACTGTATGCATTTTAGATGTGTATGCTATAATCTCCCCCCTGATTACTACTTTCAGTGTTTCCCAGAGAACTGATGGAGAGATGTTGTCCTTTTTATTAAACTCTATAAAATCATCAATTTTGATGGATATTAAATTGCAAAAATCTGCATCAGCTAGCAAAGTTTTATCCATCTTCCAAGGGGGTCGGACTCCATTTTTAAAGGCCAGTTTCGATGGGTTAAGAGATGTGGGTTTAGATCTGTCCAAAACTGGATCAATTACACAATTTAGGTCTCCCCCAAAAATCAGCTGATGTGAGTTTAACTCAGGTATCAAAGAGATTACTTTTCTTATAAATGTTGCATCATCCCAGTTAGGAGTGTATATGTTAACCAAGACTACAGGCTTACGATATAGAAGACCTGATACAATTATAAAGCGACCAAATGGGTCTGATTTTACATTAGTTGCGTTGAACTGAATCCTCTTATGAAATAGTATGGCTGTTCTCGTGTTTTTGAGTTAAAGTTCGAATGAAATATCTGTCCAACCCAGGATTTCTTAAGTCTAGTGTGGTCTTTTATCAGTAGGTGGGTTTCTTGCAAAAGTGCAATTTCACAGTTTAAATGCTTAAGATGATTGAAGATCCTGGCTCTCTTAACTGGCCCATTTAGACCCTTTACGTTCCAACTAATAAAGCGTGTTTCCATGAGTAGTAGTAGAGCATATATCGGTCAGTCACCAATTTTATTGTGGCAAGTTGTCCCATACTTAAAAAGATGAGAGAGGCCTGTAATTGACATCATAGGTAGACCTCAACTATGAGAGACCAAAATGTGGAAAAAAAATTGAGGGTAAGTCATTTTGTCTGATTTTTTTAAAGAATTTATTTGCAAATAATGGTGGAAAATAAGTATTTGGTCCAATAACAAAAGTTCATCTCAATACTTTGTTGTATATCCTTTGTTGGCAATGGACAGAGGTCATAAAACGTTTTTTCTGTAAGTCTTCACAAGGTTGGCACACACTGTTTGCTGGTATGTTGGCCCATTCCTCCATGGCAGATCTCCTTCTAGAGCAGTGATGTTTTGGGGCTGTGTCCGGCGGGCAACACGGACCCTTTCTACAACTCCCTCCACAAAAGGTTTTCCGATGGGGGGTTGAGATCGGGATACTGGCTAGGCCACTCAGGACTTTGAAATGTTTTCTTACGAAGCCACTCCTTTGTTGCCCTGGCAGTGTGCTTGGGATCATTGTCCATGCTGAAAGACCCAGCCACGTTTTTCATCTTCATTGCCCTTGCTGATGGAAGGAGGTTTGCACCCAAAATCTCACAATACATGGCCCCATTCATTCTTTCATGTACACGGACCAGTCGTCCTGGTCCCTTTGCAGAGAAACAGCCCCCCAAAGCATGATGTTGCCACCCCCCCCATGCTTCACAGTTGGTAATGGTGTTCTTTGGATGCGATGCAACTCCGCATTCACTTTCCTCCAAACACGACGAGTTTCGTGTGTTTTTTACCAAATAGTTCTACTTTGGTTTCATCTGACCATATGAACATTCTCCCAAATACTCTTCCTGGAACATCCAAATGCTCTCTAATAGCAAACTTCAGACGTGCCTGGATATGGACTGGCTTAAGCAGGGGGACACGGTGGCATGGCACTATGCAAGATCTGAGTCCCCTGGCGTCGTAGTGTGTTGCTGATGGTAGCCTTTGTAACGTTGGTCCCAGCTTCCTGCCAGGTCATTCACTAGATCCCCCCCTTGTGGTTCTGGGATTTTTCCTTACCGTTCTTGTGATCATTTTTGACCCCCCCCACGGGCTGAGATCTTGCGTTGGAGCCCCAGATCCGAGGGAGATTAGTAGTGGTCTTGTAGGGTCTTCCATTTTCTGATTATTGCTCCCACAGTAGATTTCTTCACATCAAGCTGCTTGCCTATTGCAGATTCAGTCTTCCCAGCCTGGTGCAGGGTCTACAATTCGTGTTTCTGGTGTACCTCCGACAGCTCTTTCGTCTTCACCATAGTGGAGTTTGGAGTGTGCAGGTGAGTTGTTTTGAGGTTGTAGGCAGGTGTCTTTTATACTGTTAACGACTTCAAACAGGTCCATTTAATAACAGGTAATGAGTGGGGGCAAAGAGGAGCCTCTTAAAAAAAGAAGTATAGCATTACAGGTCTGTGACAGCCAGAAATCTTGCTTGTTTGTTTGATTGACCACAATACTTATTATTTTCCACCATATTTGCAAATAAATTCTTTAACAAAATCAGAACCAAAATCACTTTCTCAATTTTTTTCCACATTTTGTCTCTCATAGTTGAGGTCTACCTATGATGTCAATTACAGGCCTCTCTCATCTTTTTAAGTGGGACAACTTGCACAATTGGTGACTGACTAAATACTTATTTTCCCCACTGTAAGTATATAAAAGATATGCATTGATAAAGTCCAGGGGTGTCCATTCCCTTAACCCATTCCCAGAATTTCGAATAATGTAACCCCATAACGTACCCAGCTAATGGGGCTCCCAGAAAAAGAGTAAGGCACTAAGGTACATCTTGCCCTAAGGCCAACGTGTATATGGCTATCATATACAGTGTACATAACACATAGATTATATACCAACACACATCAATACAAAAGATTACATATCCCACAACAAACGGGGGGAGCTTAAAAGAAACAACAAACAGCCTGAGTTGTAGGATATATGTGAATAACTCAGTTTGGTGCAGGGCTTAAAACAAACGCCCAAAAATCTTCAGTCACAAGGCTGTAAACAAAAACACGAACCTGGAGCAGGACTAACCTTAGGTAAGGAAGGCATGAAGGCGTCTGTTGACTCTAGAGTCAGACAGTATCTATCAAAAGTTTCAAATGCACTATTTACAAGGGGACCTTTGATCAAGGAACCGCTGAGGCTTCACTCGTGCGAACTGAAGACATGTATGTCATCCCGCAGAAACATACGCAGCCGAGCCGGAGCTTTAGGCAGGTGAAACCGAAGGTTCTTCTGGTACAGAGCTTGGTTCCTATTGCCGTTGAAAAGAGGCGCGGCTTCTTTGGTGAGGTCGTGCTGACGATATCCTGGTAAGAGTCTGAACGGTATGCTCCCTGGTGTTTCAGCTCATGAATTCCTGGCCCAGCGTAATTCTAGCCTCTTGTGTTGAAACTTAGGAGAAGCAGACCAGAAAGTGCGCGGAGAATTGTTTCTGGCTGGTCTCTGATCGATGGACGATCGAGGAGCTCTCTTCCAACTCGGGGCGGGCGCAGGAAAGACATCTGGGGCCCAAACATTTGCATTAGCAGCTATGCCATGAACTTGAGCGGGAATCTTTGCGGCCGCGTTCACTGCCCTTCGGGAATATTCAATATGCGGAGATTGCATCTTGGTGAGCGGGTTCTCGAGAATCGGGGCTCGAGGTCGATCCAGAAGACTTTGGTTTTTGAATCACGCAGTAAATTCCACTTGTGGGAGACTATGCCGCTGTTAGCCGCTCAAGGGGAGTTTATCCCGCGGCCACGGACTCAACCGAAGTAAGGGCGGGTCCTGAAAAGCGGATAACACGTGGATTGTAGTGGTTTCAGTTGAGACTTTTGGTAGCGGTTTTAACCGCGTTCCTTGGATTCAGGGAAAAAAAGATCCTCCGTGAGCGAAGGACCTCTGCATTCTGTCAAATTCAGTGGACAGTTGATCCGCTGTAACGAGCGGGGAGGGGCAGATTGCGGGTTTTCAAGGCATAGGCGGGCAGGCCTGTAGACTCTGTTACAGGACGTGTTAGCAAACGAGGCTAACTTCCCCTGCAGCACTCGGTAGCGGCGCGCGTAGCTAGAGTCTGGCGCTCTTAGTTTCCATGCCTTAGAGTTCTTGCGAAACCGCTTCTCATTTTTGAAGATCCAGGTTCGAATAGAAAGAACTGAGGACAGTTTCGTAAGAAAAAAAAACGGGAAGAAAATCGACAAAGGGGGGGGGGGGGTAAAGTTTAAAATAGCTCTTAATATCTGTGGGAAGCATCCACTGGCCAAACGTCTTCTCCCTACATGCCGGAAGTCGGAAGGTCCCACCTCATCATGTTTATCTTATATGCTGTAATTGAGAATAAATGTGAATACATCCAAACTACAAAACAATAGGCAGTAAGTAAAATTACTTATACAGTCCACCTTAATAAAACTACAAAAAATGGAACTTAAAGCAGGAGGAATAGAACAGCCTTCTTGTTAGTGGAAGGCTGGATAAAAAAATTTTCTTTAGCTGCTGTTCGGGGACGAATTCTATTGATCTTGTCCCATGATGAATATTCAGGTAAACTAGAAGAGGAATTAAAGCTTTTATAAAACTGTAAAGAAAAAAATTAAAGACAAAACGCGGGTTTTTTTGAGGCAATATACATATAATATTAGAGGCGTGTGGTGGCATATATGGCACACATATGACAATAACAAGCTGTATTATAATGGAAAATCAATGAATGCTAATACACTATAGATTTAATGTGAAACACACTCCACACAGCACACACACACACATACAGGCAACACACACACGACAGCACCACACATAACACACCACAACGGCACGCACACACACACACTCACACTCTCACACACACACACATACACGCACACACACACGCACACACACACACACACACACATACACACGCACACATACACGCACACACACACACACGCACACTCACGCACACACACACACACACACACACACACAAACACACGCACACACGCACATACACAACCACACACATACGGCAACACACACACACAACACACAACACACACACACACACACACACACACACACACACACACACACACATACACGCACGCATACACGCACGCATACACGCACGCATACACGCACGCACACACATACACGCACACACACACACACACACACACGCACACACACACACACACACACGCACACACACACACACACGCACACTCACGCACACACACACACACACACACATACACACGCACACACGCACACACGCACACACACATACACTACTGCAACTCCCTTCTATCTGGCATCAACTCTCCCTCCATTTCCATTTCCAGATGGTCCAAAATGCTGCTGCATGAAGTTAAAAGTTGAAGCATTGTCTAATTGTCTGAGTGCTGTAGCATTAATATCAACCTTAACTGGAACTTAGGAGCCCAAACCCAAGGTTAATCATATTACAGGTAGGCCAGTGCAGTGTTAGTAGCCTTGCACAAGGCTGGAAAGAAATATATTACATTTCACTTACATGTACATTGCTTTCAGCTCATGAACAAATAAGAACAGAACAGTTAAATTAAATTAGAATAGCTCCTGTATGTACAGTGTGGTAGTAATGTGTAGAGTAAGGTATTAATATGCACAACATGGTAGTGATATGTACAGTGTGGAAGTGAAATGCACAGCATAGCAGTAATATGTACAGTATTAGAGTAATATGATCAGTATGGTATTAATATGTACATTAATATGTGTTGTAGTCAGATGTACAGTATGGTATGAATACAGTATAATAACAGCATGTACAGTATTTGGTAAAGTGATATGTCACAACTGGCAAGTAAGTACAGTGTGGTAGGTACTAGTAAGACGATACAGTATTGTAGGCAATTGTACAGTTATGGTGGTACCAGTGTGACTAGGTGAAAGCTCGTGATGACTACACACACCCCTCACACCCACTCTCACCCCTCTCCCGTCTGGAAAAAGTACAGGAGTCATCCGGGGCCCTCACATCCATACCAGGCAACCGCTTCTTCCGCCAAGCCATCAGACTCCTTAGCACCCAGAGTCTGGCTGAATAACTGAACACCTTCAATGACTGGATGCTTAACAACACACACACACACCACACCCACAAACCACACACACACAACTTACCTTATCTTTAAAATCTGTCCACACATAACCCTGTAAATTTAAAATGTTTACATGTATAGACCAAATGTGGACATAAACTGCTGCTCACCCACTACCAGTGGGGCTGTCTGCACTGTCCCCTCCCATCTACTTATTGTTGTCTGTTTCTGTATTGATAAAATTGTCCCTTGGTGTATGGCATTGTTCTATGTAGCACCTTGGTCCTGGAGGAACACTGTTTCGTTTCACTGTGTACTGTTCACCACTGTATACGGTTGAAATGACAATAAAAGCTACTTGACTTGACAATAGGGGGGGGTTGTATTCTGTATGTTCTGCTGCAGTGTTGTCTGGGATTGTAACCATGAGGTCCAATAAATGGTCCAGTACTCCGAACAGCTGTCTCTCGCCTGGATTTCTTTATAGAGGTCGGGGGAAGCATCTAACCCCTTTCATCCCCTCCCGGGGAGCCTTACCCAACTTCACTGAGGTGCATTACCGCATACTGAGGCTAATTTCAACATTTACATATTCGTAGCAACCCCCTACTGACTGGGCATTGGTCTCGTAGAAGCTGGTTAGTGTGGCATGTGGGTTGATGGAGTGTGGACAGCAGACACCTCCGCATGCTGGGGGGATAGTCTCCACTACCATCCCACTCTACACCGACAAATTCACTCACTTATTCGTTTAGATGTTTGTGTAAGGGTTATGGGGAAAAAAGCCACGAACGGAGGACGTTGTTGGTCGGTCACTGAAAAGTCATGCAAACAGGCTGGACTACTCTTTAGAGAAGCTGATTCTTTCTTTTTTTTTGGGGGGGGGGGGGTTTTTTTCAAACAGCCAAGTAGATTTTTATTGAAGACAAGAATAAAACAGTCAGTTTGACCGCGTTAATACCCAGTACAGAAAAAGCACAGTGTTGTGTTTTTAGCATATTGTCGGGCGAGAAAAAAATACTATCGGCCAGCTCGGCTGTAAAAGATCAGAAAAAAAATAAGATAAAATTTTAAAACTCATTGACTGGTGCTGCTCCACTTCGGACTTTAGAACTGGGATAACACACGATGTACTAGGTGACAGGGCACCAATCCCTTTTGAGTGGCATTTGTTTTTTTTTTGTTTTGACATTTTTTTTTGGTTCGCGTTAATTTTTATTATTTTTTAGAAAAAAGCAGTTTATATTACAATGTATTGTAAACAGTAAGGCATATCTAAACACACAAACTACAATAGGAGAGGGACCCTCACTAAAAGAAAGAAAAAATCACACCCACACATCTATATTATATATATAGTATACTTTTGAAGCCAAAAGTTTGCATACACTATATAAAAAGACACAATATGGCAATTTTTTTCTCACTGTCTGACATAAATCAGAATAAAACTTTTCGCCTTTTTAGGTCAGTTATATTACCGGGGACAATTATGTTCTATTTGCTAAATGCTTTAGAATTAATGAGAGAGAGTTTTTTTAAAGGCAATTTTTATTACTGTTCTTCAGCTAAAAAGTTTAAATACACTAAGATTACTATGGCCTTTAAACATTTGGGGACAGCCCATATGATAGATGTTCATGTCTTTGCAAGCTACTTATAAGTGGTTTAGTTGTCACATCTGAGTTAATTAAAGACACACCTGTGTGTATATTAAGGCACACCTGAAACACTCTGCTATTTTTGTAGTAACTCACACATGGGAAAGGTCGAAAGAAATCAGAAGTAGGATTGATAGACTTGCACACGTCGGTTCATTCCTTTGTGTGCATTTCCAGATGCCTGAGGTGTCTCGTTCATCTGTACAAACAATGTATAACGCAACGTACACACGATGGTACTGTCCAGGCCATCTAACCGCTCAGGAAGGAAAAGGTTCTGTGTCCCAGAGATAACGTGCTTTGGTTCGAAGGTGATGTCGTATCAACCCCAGATCAAAAGCAAAAGAACCTTGTGGAACATGATGGCTGAAGCTGGTAAGGAGTGTAGCATTATCCACAGTGAACGGTTCTTTATCGACATGATGGCTGAAAGCCACACTGTGGCCCATGAAGAAAGCCATAACTCCAAACGAAACATAAAAAGCCAGATTAATGTTTGGCAAATGCACACAGCGAGAGAGAAAGACCTTCCATTTCTGGAGACATGTCCTGTGGTCTGACGACCAAAATTGAACTGTTTGGACATAATTAACGCATCGTTACGGTTTGGAAGAAAAGGGGAAGGTCTTGCAAACTAGAACAGCCATCCCAACTGTGAAACCCGGCGGTGGCACATCATGTTATGGGGTGTTTTGGCTGGGCAGGAGGGACTGTGCCCTTCACAAAAGTAGATGGCATCATGAGGAAGACACATTATTTGGAAATACTGAAGAAAATCTCAAGACTCAGCCGGAAGTTAAAGCTTGTGCGCCAATGGATCTTCCAAATGACAATGACCCAAGGCATACTGCCAAACTGGTTACAAAGTGGCTTAAGATAACAAAGTAATGTTTGGAGTGGCCATCACAAAGCCCTGATCTTCAATCCTATTGAAAATTTATGGGGCGAAGCTGAAACGGCATTTGCGAGCAAGGCGGCCTACAAAACATGGGGCTCAAGTTACACCAGTTCTGTCAGGAAGGACTGGCCAAAATTTCCTGGGCCAACTATTTTGAAAGCTTGTGGGAGATGATATCCAAAATGTTTGACCCAAGTCATCCAGACAGTTAAGGCAATAGTCCAAATACTAATGAAATGTATTTAAACTTTTGAGCTTGAAGAAAGTAATAAAAATTGCCTTAAAAAATTCCTCTCTCTTATTCTAGGGACGAGAGGTGGTAAGGCAATAGAAATAATTGTGGTAATCCTAACTGACCTAAAAAAGGGAAAAAAGTGTATTTATTCTGATGT